>APFE030766309.1:9803-47110 GCA_000404065.3 Pinus taeda
ATTCTACAACATAAATTGAAAACATGGCATGATCCAGATTAGACTGTTGGGTCATCCATCAAAACCTTAGTGAATATGTAGGCATATACACACCTTGTCTTTTCTTGCAAATATGGAACCTTTGTAGCAGCAAAATGGAGCATATTTGGCACTTTGTATTTGCCAATCATGAAATATGAAACCTATTGGTATAGGTATCCAACACAAGGAAAGGCGTATACATGCTGGAGAACTAAGTTTTGGTCCATGGTATTTGGTCCATGGTAGTTCAGTATGTGGTCTGAGGTATTGACCCCAGGTATTGGGTCCAAGGTATTGGTTCTACGTGGTTTTCGACCATGGTATTGATAGAGGCCTAAACCTATATAAGGAGAAGATCATTAGGCCAAGATGGGGAAGTGAGCGAGGATTGAATATCTGATGAAGTGTGAGATCTACTATGCTAGTTATGGGTTTTTGATGCTTTACTTGATTTGAACCAAGGAAGCACCTATGCAGTTGATGATAGATGATGGATCAAGATCATAAGGCTTGGAATTTATTATCACTATGTGGTTTGATCATGGATAAACTATATCTGAATTATTGCTGCATTATTTTATTGTATGAATGTTATGATCTGGGTATGACTCATGTCTGGAATAGCTGCAAAGTTATGAGGAAATATTTGCATATTTGTACGCAGGTTGGCTTTGGTAAAAGCGCATATGTACACCGGTTTGGTTCATCATAGTAGTGTATACATTATGAGATATGATATTTAAAGTTGCAGTTGGATCTAGTTATTGTTGCAGAGTTCTGTGTTCTGCTCTGCGTTCCGGTTACTATGTTTTATTGACAGGGTTTTAGTGATTTAGTGTTGGGTGATTCAGAAATTAATGATGCAAGTTTAGTTGATGGTTGTATTACAACGGTGATTGATTTTGTGCTTCATTGTTGTTGATGGGTCCAGTATGAAAATTGGATGAAACATGGCCTTCATATTATCATGTTGTGCATCAGGTGTATCCAATATGAAAATTTATGAAACCTAGTCCCTAGAGGAAGAGAGAAGATCGTAGCCTTCTGTAGGTCAGTGCCTACGTATTGGTAAAAATATTAGCCAGTGAAAAATCCAGGGGGTTGGAGCTCCCTTCCAAAAGCAACTGGAAAACGAGTGAAGGTTGGAGCCTTTAGTAGGTCATCACCTACGTACTAGTAAATGGATTGGCTAGTACAAGAGCTAAGGGGGTTGTAGCTCCCTTCAAGGAGAAGCTAGAGAACAAGAGAAGGTTGTGGCCTTCTGCAAGTAGAAGCATGCGTACTGGTATAAGACTGCACCAGTACATAAATATTGTAAAAGAAGTTTCTTATTAAAATAAGATAGAGACGAATTGCAGCAGGTGGTTTTCAAAGAAATTGGGTTTCCACTTTATATCATTGTGTTCATGTGTGCTTCTTATGTGTGATGATCTGTTCCATTTTACTACACCTGTTCACTGTTCATATGGTTAATAATGTTCTCATGCAACCATTGAAGATCAACTAACTTAATCATAAGTTTACTGGATATACGCTAGTTGCATTAAACATAGTTTCGTATAGACGAGGGTATCCTTAACTGAAGTAGCATATATGAATCTGATAATGGAAATGAAAAGATTATTAATTTGCTAATACTAATTCACCCCCCCTCTCAGTATTATTTCCAACAAAGACTGCATCGGGGGGTCAATTACGATATGATGTAAAATTGTTAGGGGCCGATTGTGATACGATGCAATATAACCAGGGGGTCGGGAAATTCATTTACAAATAAAATTCTTCACAAAATAGGAGTGGGCTACCCCCCTTCCCTCTCCTCCATGTGGCACAATCCAGCATCCTGCATCCCAACAGTTCTGTAATTTGAAAGTTTAAAGACCTTGCGAGGGCCGATTGCGATACAGTGTTGTACCACAGGGAGGTTCTAATTCCGAGTTACAAAGGAAATGGCTACACCAACCAAGGGTCGAGCCTTCCCTTCTCTCTCCTCCATGTGGCATCAACAATCAATGGATCAATGAAGTCACACATCTGAAACTATAAGAAATCACGGATATTGTGATATGGACCACAATTGTTGGGGAGTTCTGATCTCTGAAATACAAAGGAAAGCATGGAAAAACTGGGCTCGATCGACCTCTTTCTCTCTCCTCCAAGAGGGTACGTGGCATCCTCTAATTGTTCCTTAGAGCTGATACAACGGATAATGTCATTAGTGACGTGGCATGTACAGAGGATGACGTGGCAGGTGGGCACATGTCACTCGTTTTTGGCATTTTTAGGAGTCCTATGGGGCTGTTTCCCAATGCCATGTGTCACCACTCACAGGGTGACATGTGGAAGTGATGATGTCAGTAGGTTCACTGCAATTGGTGATCGGTAATCATGCAATGTAAAGCTTCTCTTCCACTGTGTTTCCTCCTTGTCTACGATTGCAATAAGGAGAGGGACCCCTCGGATGTGATAGGTCATGTGCTTTATTGTATAAGAACCTCGCATTCAGACTATTGGCCTACTCGAAAGAAAAGGGTAAGGGGCCTTCTCCTCCAACATGTGATTGCAATATGTGAGCACTCCCTCCGGATGCGATAAAGGATTAAGGCATGGTTTATAGGGACTTCACGTCCGGACTGTCGACCTATGCCAAGGAAAAAGTGTGGATCCGGGTAAAATGATGCTGAAGCATCAATATGAAGGAGAATTTTGATAACAAAGGAAAAGGATCTCAGACATAGTTCCTATGGCCTTAGCGCCTATGGGTTAATCCCCTGGTCATATACAAAAATTTACAAAATGGGATGTAATAAGGGGGCTAAAGGGGTAATTAAAAGTGCTTGCCTATTTTATTTGTTTTTAGTGTTTAAAGACCCACAAACATGGTGCTCCAATGGTGTCCTACAACGATTTAAATGGGCATATGGGTCAACAGATGTAATAGTTAATGGAGCATGGTTCAACTGCAGAATAATATAAAGGGGACTCAGGAGGACTTAATGACATGGCATGGTGCCCCATCCCTCTACATAGAAAAGTACTTATCCTGTAACATGCCTCCATAAGTCGGTGCCAAATGAAGTCAAAGGATAGTTGACAAAAGCCACCCAATGCAACAGTAAACTGCCTTAACAACAAACAGAAGAATGAAAACAGTAGGGATGTGGCTCCACCCAGAGCCTCCACTGAAGAAGCAAGGGGACACCTCCTCCTTCCTCTCTTGACTTTATTCCTCTGAGATTTTATTTCTGTGTTTTTCAAAGAAATGATTTGATCCCTATTGTAATCTTAGGTAGGTGGTAGCAGAGCCTGATAGAGCCAAGACAGGTAGTTTATCATGATAGCTGGGCCTCAGGCTTAGATATTTTAATTGTAGTTCAAAGCTCTCCCCCTCTTCTTATAAATAGGGGGATGAAGTATAATACAAAAGTTCTAGAATTTCTCATTAAAATTACCAGAACTGCTTCATTCTTATCATATACTAGCGTAGCTATGTTACTGTTGGTATTTAGAGTAAAGGTATTTATATACCTAGCATTAGTTTATATTGAGAAAGGAGTATGCCATATTGGTCCTTTCAGATTTCTCTTTGCTAGCAAAACTGTGCTTACTCAACCCAATTGTCAATTTCTTGTTTTTTTCACCGCGGTTTCTTTTTTCTTTTCTCAAGATTCGTGAGTTTTTATATAAAATCTTTTCTCTAGCGCATGAGGGAGTAAAGGATAATGAAAAATTGTTTTTCATATTTGCAAATCTCTGGACAAGTTAATTGGGATACAAAGTTTGTTCGCCTTATGTTTTTAAATGATTTACCAAGCAAACAACATACAGAACATATCTCCACCTAAAATACCATCGAATTTCCAATAAGCAATATATATGTATGCGGTGAATGCTATGTAGTCATTGTGCTGAACTCTATGACACCATATTTTGGCTCATAACTTTGGAAGTGAATGAATATTATCTTATATTTTATTACTTTGCACAGGTTGATATTTATACTATCACATAAATGGTGGTGATTCCTCCTTCTTATCATTACAGTATGTTTTTCCTTCTGCTAATTCCATTATGTTCATATTCTTCTCTGCATGTGTGCTACAATAGCTGCTATAAATTATTTCATGCTTCCTTATAGATCCATGTGTGTTGATTTATTAATGCATAATTTATGTATTAAGGGATGATTTATATCATTAAACTTTTCTATAAGAATCATAGTACCCATCCTCTCTTCATTCCATTATTTCTGCTTGTAACTAAAACAAGTGTACAATTTCCCATTACTTGTGGTTCTATGTTTAAACATAGAATTTTGGATGTTTTGGGCTCTATATGATGAGTTATTCTCTCTCCTAATCCTCTCTCATTTACTCAACAAATCCTATTAAGTTGTAATCCCCTTTTAAGTAATCAACCTCTGTTGTTCTATGTGATACTACTGGGAACTGCAAGTGTGAAGAAATACGTGAATGCATAACTCATACATTTGGAGGAACGAACCAAGCGCCGTCATACCTTTTTTTATGTGAAAATTGGAGTGCTACAACCTCCTCACATATAACCTTACAAGAAATCCTCTATTTAAGATGTCCTAGGCATTGGTCTGCAATCAACCCATAGGTTGTCTATAGGGAGATTTCCTTGCCTCTTGCTATACTTGTGTTGTAGGTGCAAGATTTAGCCACAACATTGATCATGGTCAATTTCAATCATGGCTAATCGCATATCATTATTATTGGTTAATATTAATAGTCAAACATATTCAACCACATTATGAAGTCCACTCAAACAAAGTGAACCTTGATAGTCATTGTTTAAATAGTTGACGTGATACAATTTGGTAAACCATATGTTTAGCATATGTTTAGTATTTGGTTTTAGTATCAAGGTTTTAGTATAGGGTTTTAATATTAGGGTTTTAGTAATCAAACATTATGTGATGTTAGAATGGTACATAAATCTATCCAATGTCGATTTTCACTAATATTGTTGCAATGTGACAATCATTATGGAAATCATTGCCGCAATGTTACATTATATTACAATTTATTCAACATTGCATTGTGCCATTACAAAATTAGTCAACCACATTTACTAATGTTGTTGAATATGTTCAATTATGTTTGACAATTATTACTCCTCATTTTCAATGAATCATAACCCATGTCATTGTTGATGGCTAATATTAATAGTCATACATAGTCAACCACATTAGTGACCATAGTCAAAGAATCCTTATCTTGGTTCAAACATAATATCCTATCATTATTATTGAATAATATTATTAGTCAAGCATCAACAACCAAATTAGTGATCATGGTCAAACTAAGTCAACCTTGATAGAAATTGTTTAAATAGTTGACCATGATGATATTATAATATTGGGTTTAATATTTGGTTTATAACATAGGGTTCTAATATTATGGATTATAACAATGTGTTTAATATTAGGGTTTATAATATTGGGTTAATATTAGAGCTTATAAACCTAATATTGTAAACCCTGATATCATAAGCCCTATGTATTAAACCCTAATATTATGTCAATAGGGACACATGGTCAACCATATTCTAGCCATGATCAAACATGATCAACTAAAGCCTCCATGGTTAAATATGGTTAATTATGATTGATCATAGTTAACTAGTGTCACCATGGTTAACCATTGTCAACCGTGGTCAACTTCAATCAAACATAATCATGTATCATTATTATTGACTAATATTAATAGTCAAACATCGTCAACCACATTAGATGACATAATCAAACAAAGTCAACCTTGATAGTCATTATTTAAATAGTTTACCATGATCAAACATGGTCAACCGTATATTTACCATATTTTGAGTATTAGGTTTTCATATTGGGGTTTTGTTATTTAGGTTTTAGTATTGTGATTTGGTGTTAGGGTTTTAGTATTGTTTTTTAATATTTGGTTTAAATATAAAGGTTTCAATAATCAAATGAGTTATGAATTTCATTTAAGTCTAATATTAAGTCCAATATTCTAAACCATATATTAATATATCTAACTATTAATATTAATCAATAATAATGATAGGAGATTATTTTTGAGTGAAGATTAGGAGTGTTGACTGTTAAACATAGTCAAACATATTCAACAACATTATTAAATGTGGTGGACTAATTTTGTAATGTCACAATGAAATGTTCAATAAATTGTAATGTAATGTAACATTGCAACAATGATTGTCACATTGATACACTGCTTGAGATAATGCGATGTTAGATATACTTTCATCCTATTTTGACATCACAAGGTGTCTAAGTATTAAAACCTTAATATTAAAGCCCTATTAGAGATAAGAAAAAAAAGATAAATTAAATCTTGAGAATAAATTGAAGGGAAAAGACATCACTAATTATATTGGAGAGAAACAATTAAAGCATGAAAATTCCTTAAATGTGAAAATTGTTGGTCTTAAGGAGGAAGAAAAAGAAGGCATCCTAGAAATCACTAGTCTGTTCTTCACACACACACTACAGACTTAATAATTAAAGGTATTAGACGCATTTTGAGTTGTGAGAAACAAAGAGAAGCCATGCAAGGTGGTTGTGAATTTTTGAAATGCATTCTCTCAAGCCAAACTATTGAATCATATACACAATATAAAATGTGAAATGATTTGGTTACATGAATGCCGAAGGATTAATTCGCTAAAAGGAAAGGTGGAATGATGAAGGAAAATTCTACTAGAGAAGATGTGAAATCACTTTCTTGAGATGGAACAAACCTATATTAATTGATAAAGAAATATGATAAACCATGTTTGGAGACTCCCGACTAAGTATAACAAGTGAAGACCAAAAGGATATGTTTTCGGGACATCAAAGACTTGTTCTTAGATAAGGTATATGTAACAGATTATTTTTTTGAAAATATTGGTGTGCTCCGTGTATTATAAACTTAGGAGTGTAAAGGTAGGGAAATAGCTGAGATCTCTTAATTTATATTTCTATTAGAACTTTAAGGATAGCATTAGAGGAATACTATTTAGAATTTTGTCGTGTTATCTTCTTTTATAACATGTCCTAATATTTATTTTGTTGCAAAAACATATTCTCAACTGATGCTTATACTCATTTAGCAAAGGATATTTTAGATTCTTTTACAAATGGAGGAAACGATTCTACATGGAAATTTTAATTCTACGATATATGTATTGAACATATCCTTTGTAGACACAATTGGGTGGTTTAATATATGGAAGGTCATTAGCCATATACAAAGAAATGATATGTCTCAAAGATACAAGAATTGTATGACTTATATGTAGATGCCATAGCATGCTAGTGTCATTGGCATTAGGTATCATAACAATAAACCTTTTTTCTTACGAGAAAGAGTCTTCCCTTATATATTCATATGATTAGATTCATCACAACATGTCGGGCCAACTACTTTGAAACCATCACTTTTTCCTTTATGACCCATATAATCAACTAAAATTTCACCTTTTTTATTAATGTGTGTGATGTGATAGATAGAAAGAAGATTTTACCAAACTCTAATCATTGAAAATATGTTCAAATGATCCAGATTCTAGGGGGAGGCCCCCATGATCTAAAAGAGTGAAATGGATTATGGGGGAGAGGCCCCTAAGATCTGAAATTCCAGAAGAAAAAGAGGAGAATGCCCAATAAACAAAGCCACAAAGACTTTTTTTTTACTAAAATGGAGAATAACTATAAAAGCTACATTGCAGAGGGCAAACTGTCCTTTTACAAAATGTGACTTGTTACTTATAGTACTTTTCAGCTACAATACCATGGGTCAATTCCATGGGTGAATGAATACCATGAGTGGATGTCACAATACCATGGGAAAATACCATAGGTGAATGAATACCATGGGTGGATGTCATTTACAATACCATGGGTGGATGCCACTTACAATACCATTGGTAAATTCCATATGTGGATGAATAACATGGGTGGATGAATACCATGGGTTGATGCCATTTTTTATTCGGATCATTCCTTCCTCCTGAAGAAGCAATGGTCCCCATTGCTTGAAGTTCCATCTTGTGAAGCCTTTGTTGAATATGAAGAGCCACTGAACAGAAGGTTTTTATGTGGTTAAACCATAACCATGATGAACAAAGATCCGAGGATAGAGATACGCTGTAATGCTTGTGACCAACTATGATACTGATAGTGTGTAGCCTAGAAAATGGACTTCGATGAACTGTGGGTTTGTGGATCACCCATAACCGTGATGAACGAAGATCTGAGGATAGAGATATCCTATAATTCTTGTGACCAACTATGATACTAACAGTGTGTGGCCTACCAAATGGACTTCGATGAAGTGTGGTTTTGTGGATGACCCATAACAATGACAAAAAAAGATCGGAGGATAGAGATACCTTGTAATGGTTGTGACCAATTGTGATACTAATAGTGTGTAGCCTAGAAAATGGACTTTGATGACAAGGATTTTGTGTAGTTAACACATATACATGATGTTGGTTGTTGATGAAGTCGTAGGTGCCTACATAGCCTGGGGTGGGAGGTCACGTCTCCAAATAACCCAAGACGAATGATGCTATGTTGAAACTGATGAATGTGAAGTAGGTGCCCACTAAAGCGACATGGGAGGGCACATCTACAAAGGGAACCTGCTCTGAATGTTGCTCCAGAATTAAAATCGACATAACTTAGTCAATATAGCTCAGAATATTTATGATAACCTATTTTTGGAAACAAAAGGACCATTTCTCGTCTTCCCATGTGTTGAAAAGCCTTATCTAGACACTCTAGAATCTCAGACTTGCAGTGCAACTTTTTCACCGCCTTAAAAGTTTTGAAAAAAAATAGCTTATTTTAAATTAGCGATATCTCCCACATACGAACTCCGATATCACCCATTGTTTTTTGAAATTGACATATTTTTTGAGAGGAGCTCAGATATACGATCACTTATCTGAAATTATGCACCAAAATTGCAAAAGAATATAGGAGATCTGTCGTCCACAAATTGTCGTCATAAACATTTCTGTAACATAGTTGATTTCAGTGATATCTCCTTCATCCGGACTCCGATTCGGCCAATTGTCTTTTTGAATTTGGGTATTTCTTCGAAAGGAAACTAGATATGTTATTGGTTTTTATAAATTTTGCACCAAAAATTTCATATATGATCTGCAAATTCGTTGCCCAAAAACATTCCTACAAAAAAATGAAAAAAGAAAACTTCTTCCCGCTTGGCCCAAGAAAATGCTATATGGAGGATGTAGCACATGCCTGAAGTTTGTTGAATATTGCTACAAAATTTGAAATAGAAATATGCATAAAACCCTCATTCCCATGGAATCATAAGATGCTCTAATACCACTGATCCAGATCTAAGGGGGAGGCCCCCAAGATCTAAAATATTGAAATAGATTTTGGGGGAGAGGCCCCTAAGATCTGAAAAATTGAAATGCGAGAAGAAAAAGAAGAGAATGCCCAATAAAAAAACCACAAATAATTTTATTATTAAAACAGAGAATAATTGTAAAATCTACATTGTGGCAGACAAACTGTCCTTTTACAAAATGTGACTTGTTACTTATAGTATTTTTCAATTACAATACCATGGGTCAATTCCATGGGGGAATGTATACCATCGATGGATGTCACAATACCATGGGAAAATACCATGGGTGAATGAATACCGTGGGTGAATGAATACCATGGGTGGATGTTACTTACAATACCATAGGTGGATGCCACTTACAATACCATGGGTAAATTCAAGGTGAGGATGAATAACATGGTTGGATGAATACCATGGGTTGATGCCATTTTCTATTCAGATCATCAAATTCCGTAGTGCCATTTTTTTCCTTTGTTGGGCATCTTCCCTTTCCCACATTCCACATACATTTTCTAGAGCTGATATCTTCAACTACGATTTTTTAACTTGGGAGGCCTCTGCGCTATATGAAGAGTACTATCATTCCTATAAAGGGATATGAATATGCATGTAACCTGTAAGTGGTGGTATTCAGGATTAAGACAGGTGAACTATTATGATTGGTCTAGCCATATGTTTACCCAGTTATTAGAGTGAAAAAATTACAAGAAATATTATTAATTCTTGAGGTTTCCCTATCTAAATATGATTTTGCAGTAGTGTTACATAACATTTTGTCACTATCCATGTACTCCCCATCCCATGATCCTGGAATACCTCTACACTGAACCCTATATGTTTTCCTATCATGAAGAAACTATCATTGTGTCCCTTTTCATTAGAAGAACAATTCCATTTAGAATCATTTCCCAAAAATATTCTATTTATCCCAGTTTACAAGACCAACACTAATGACTTGTGTCCTCCTCGCATCGATATGCAGGGATTACAACTGTCCCTAGAGCTGATCGGATCGACTAAGTCCCTTCTCAGTCATGTTGGTTCTCTTTTGGAATTTTTTTTAAATATGGAGCCAAAGCTTCATCTCTATAATCTTTGTAACGGAAGTCTGGTAAATGGTTAGGTCCAATGGAGTTGAGGAGGTCTATTTGTGCTCCTTTGCCCAGTGGATTTGCCAATTTCTGGACTCATAGTAGCGGAGGCACTAGAATTTAAAGATCAGACTAAGGATGACATCATCAATAATTTTATAAATCAGTCAGCTAATGTGAGTAATGTACAGTGTCATATGTTGAAAGAAATCTTTGATAACGAGGCCATGGAAGATCCTTTGAAGGATACAGGTAACCAACATATTCAGACAACTGTTGTTTATAACTGCAATCCATTGAGATCAAGCCAGAAAATGTTCTAAATATCAGTGACAATCTGGATAGCGAACAACAATAGAATCTTATTCAGGTCTTACAAAAAAATAAAGGGGCTTTTGCCTAGGATTATGCTGATATGAAAGGGATAGACCCACAACTATGTACACACCACATCTATATAGAGAAGGATGCTTGACCCATCCAGCAGCCTCAATGGAGGTTGAACCCTCACCTCAAGAACATCATGAAAAAGGAATGGCATAAGCTGCTAGATGTAAACTTTATTTATCCTATCTCAGATAGTAAATGGGTCTCTCCATTGGTGGTCGTCCCTAAGAAAAATGGGAAGTGTCGTATTTGTGTATACTATCGGGAGGTAAACAAGGCAACACAAAAAGATCACTTCCCCCTCCCATTCATTGATCAGGTACTCGATACATTGGCTGAGAAGCATTTATTCTCATTTTTAGATGGTTTCAATGGCTACAATCAAATTCAGATTTCCCCTAAAAACCAGGATAAAACAAACTTCACCTGTCCCTGGTCACATTCGCATACAAGGTATTGCCATTTCGCTTATGTAATGCCCCAACCACATTTCAAAGAGCTATACTTAGCATCTTTTCCGATCTAATAAATGAAGGACTTGAGGTATATATGGATGAATTTACTCCTTATGGGGATGACTTCGATCAAGCATTGCAAATGCTAGAAAAGGTCTTAGAATGATGCATTGATACCAAGTTATGTTTAAGTAATGTCAAGTGTCACATGATGATGACCATGGGCATGATCCTCGGACATTATATCTCTACAATAGGAATACAGGTAGATCTAGCAAAAATGCAGGTAATTCTTTTACTGCCTACCCCCTACACTCAAACATAGGTACGTAGCTTGTTGGGATATGCAGGGTATTGTCGTAAGTTTATTAAAAAAAATCACAGGTTGCTGCAACCTTATATGCTCTAACTAGAAATTTTGATTTCAGTTGGTTTGAGAAGTGTGACATAGCTTTTGCAGGTTAAAGGAAACTAGTCTCAGCACCACCAGTATTACATGGACAAAATTAGGAGCTGCCTTTCCACATCTCCACTGACATATCAGATGTAGCTATAGGCAGTGTCCTCAACTAGGAGGAGGACAAGAAGCGTTACGCTATATATTATATTAGAAAAAATCTCACGTATGTAGAATTTAATTATACAGTAATAGAAAAAGAATTCTTAGCTGTTATTTAAGCACTAAATAAATTTAGACATTATATAACTGGCTGCCAAGTATTTTTGCACAATGATCACTCTGGAATTCGGTATTTAGCTAATAAACCTATCACAAATGGTTGAGTAACAGAGTGGCTATTTCTTTTGCAGGAGTTTGACATTACCATTAAAGATCATCAAGGGAAGGAAAAGCCAGTTACTGATTTTTAATCTGGAATCCTGAAGGTCAATGATACACTCGCGGTAGATGACCAATTTCTCGATGAATACCTATTTTCCGCGGTAGTCAAGACACCATGGTACGCAGATGTGGCAAAATATCTGGCAATAGGGAAGCTACCTAAACATTTGATGACAAGAGAAATAAAACTGATCGTTTAGCGCAGTGCCTGCTTCTCTTGGATAGGTGGATATCTTTTTCATACAGGGGCCGAAAAGTGTATATGCAGATGTATCAGGGAGGATGAGGTCCATGACATTCTAAAGGATTTCCATGAAGAGCCCTATGGAGGACATTTCGCATATCAAAGGAGAGGACATAAGGTATTACAAATTAGTTATTATTGGCAAACTATTTTTAAGGATGCTAACAAATATTCCCAGGCCTACGATAGTTGCTAAAGGATGGGCCGGCCTAGCTAATTTGATGAAATGCCTCTATATCCGCAATTATTGATAGAGCCCTTTGAGCGTTGGGGATTAGAATTCGTGGGTCCATTCCATCTGCCACCCAATTAGAATGTCTACATACTGGTAGCCATTGATTATGTGAGAAAATGGGTGGAAACTGTTAGTGTCAGTGTCTTCACACTGCCATCAGTGATCAAAATTTAATCTTTTGCATTTCATATTAAGTGTCCCATTCTGATGAGTTGCATTCCATTAGGTCATGGATCAACTGATGGTATGATTCATTTCAGCTTTTTCCCTCATGACACATATCTGCTGACCTCTTTTCATATTGTTTAGTCAATGGTTCATGTTTATTTTAAATTCATTTCATTAATTAGGTCTTAGGTCTTAGGTTTTTAGTCTCATTAGGTATTAGGGTTTTGCCATGGTCAAATTTCAGTGACTATTGCTAATAATGGTTAGCAGACACATGAGGATGACAATAATGATCATAAAAGTTTTAATCTCTTAATGTGTAAGCTTAATAAATTTTTCACCTCAAAACTAGTTTTGAGGTGAAAATAGAGCATTGGTATATTATTTGTGAATTTCATCTAATTTTATTGATCCTATATGTAATAAATGGTTCCATGCTACTCCTGGTCACCTGGTGATATTTCCAAGTACGTGCCACTGTAAAAGTCAAAGAAATTGAGCATCAGTTCACTTATCCAAGCCAAAAGTCAAATATCAGAAAAATAGAGCAATTGAAAAAGGCAAATAAACATTACAAAGTGTGTTTTGTACATCAAAAATAAAAAAAGTGGAAAAACTATATAGAGATTATCCCTCTATTGATCATTTCATTGTTTGAGTTGAAAATCAAGAGCTAAAAGGCAATTTTGAAGTGTCATTGAGCAAAAGTGTATAAGTGTTGTGTTTTCGGAGAAGTTCAGACCAACACTACGCACCAGAGGCCAGCGCTACACACCTGGAAGATTTCCTCAGTGTAAAAGTGAATGGGCGCTACACACCTAACTCGCGCTACACACCAGGGTGAGGCACTGTGCACCTGGCAACCAAGCTCCAAATCGTTCCAAATCGCCCCAATTCACCTCAAAACTTCCAAATTACCTCTTTTCAAGTAAGTAACTCAATCATTCTTGTTGAAAAGGGTTTTTGCATAGGACTTTGGTGATTTTGTCTCTCATAAAGTTAAAACCCTAGCATTCACCCAAACTATCTCATAAAAATTAATAAAGCTCACTTTCTCATCTATTTTCCTATCTCATGCATTTGCTATTATTCTCTAAACCTCGTTCCCTCATATATTTAAACCAATTCCCATTCCCACATACAAATTTCCCAAACCCTATACATTTTCCTCAAAACCCTACATACATTATCCTACATACATCCCTAAAGCCCGCACTATCCCTAAACCCTATTTACTCCCTAAATCTCATTCACACTCCCATTCACTCTCACTTACTCATCCATAAAATCTCCTCATACTCATCTTTAATCCACCCTATCTCTTCATTCACCACAAGTGATCACAACAATAAAAACAATGGAAAGAGACAGTGAATATGAACTTAAAGAGGACACCCTTAGTGATAGTTAGGGGGAGAAAAACATACAGCACGGGAAGCTTCATAAAGGAGGAAGACATATTAGAGAGGAGCCTACTAGTTTGATGGAGATGTAAGCCTACCCATTTGCCATTTATTGTTTCAAAAAGCTAGTCATGTTTGGGTTTTTGTGAAATGGTGGAAAGGATTAAATTTCATCATGAATTAGCAAGGTTGTTTCTGACACATTTGGACAACAATGAAGTAAACCTTGTTGGAGTTACATTCACTTTGTCACCAGCTATTATTTCAAAGGCTACAGGTATTCTAGATGTGGGTGAAAAGTGGAACAAAGGTCAGGATATTGACAAGGAGTACTATGAGCCTTACATAGAGGTTAGGTACAAAGACAAACTCAAGAGAGTATTCCCCTTTAAGTTCTTGGAAGACAGGCTTGCTCCATTGATGAAGATCATCATCAAGTACTTTACTTGTGACGGGCGGTTCTCCCGATTGTATGCTTACCACATTAGACTACTAATGCATTTTACTAGAGTAAGGATGATGAATATCCCTTACTTCATGTTCAGAAACATTGAGAGACTGGCACTTTTTGTAAAGAAGAAACGATATCCCGAGTAGTTAACTAGCATCTACCTCTACTCTTTGATTAAAATCATTGTTCTACATCAGCTGAACCTTCTTAACATGCCATGGGATTCTTTCATTTCTCATGAGATTTTCAAAGGCCCTCAAATATTTTCATCAGTTCCTCATGAAGAAGGTGGACCTTCAGGACATGAAAAGGTCAAAGAGACTAAAGCTGTTGGAGTGCCAGTGTTTGTGACATATGAGAGAGGCACTAGGAAATGTTTTGCAACTTCCAGGCAAGTATTATCTCCACAAGGAGTGGAAGGGGTCTCGCCTTCATCATTAGGCTACAGGAAAATGCTATCTCCACAAGGAGTGGAAGGGGCTTTGCCTTCTTCTTTAGCTAAATAGGTACAGGTTGAGCAGCAAAACAAGGGAAAAGGTAAAGGAAAGAAAACGATGCATAAAGAGGATCTCAGCGATGGGCAGGAAAGAGATTTCACTCTTATTGATCATGAGGAGTCACAATAGCATTTCATTCATTATGGAGTTTACATTATTGATTTGGGAATTCAAGGTCCAAAGATTACCAAAGAAATATCATCAAGGAGCAAGAGGTTGAGATACAAGCCTTGTCAGATAATTTAGAGAGGGCTAAGTGGATCATCAACTATTTAGAGCAAGAAAACAAACAATTGAGCGACAAGAAAGTCCTCATGGAGCTATAAATGATAAAAGAAGGCAGGGAAAATATCAAGGAGGCCAATGTTCCATTAACCCCTATTGAGCAAGAAATTGAGAATGATAGCAAAACATGGCTTGAGAGGGTCAACATACACCTTGAGGGGCTGATTGAGAAAGCCAATAGAGACAAGAAGATTTTTTGCCACATGGCCTACCACTACATGACCCATGAAAAAATATGCAACATAAGGATGAGGAAGCTTAAGGCAAGCTGTTCCACTACCTATGTTCCTGTTCCTTGTTTGGAAATGGTTGTAACAATTCCTTATCTCTTTTTTTCGACCCCTGATGGCCAGCATAGGTGGTTTGATGTCTATATCATGTATTTTTTCAGTCATTAGCAAAGGTTGGACTCTCTTGGATGCTCTGAGCTATATTGTACACCTTTATCAACAGTTTTGCAAGGAAATAAACCAGGATTTGCAGCTATTTTTATGGGATACTTGTGGTAAAGTGTTTTTTCATAGTTTCTTCTTCTATTATTAGTTTTTTCTCATGTCTTAGGTGTTCCACAATCTAATTTGTCTCTTCTAGCTAAATGATATCAAGATAGATAGGTAGAATACATTGGTTATAGTGCTCTGCCTTGGGAAACCATTTAGTTTTTTATCTTTTCTACTGTCTGAGAAGGATACATGATATTTTCATGCCCTCCTCGGCTCCTCATTAGTCTTAATCCTACCATTTCACTCAATTTCAAGTGCCAAAACACCTACCTATCTCGCCCCATAGAACACCCTGCATTCCTGACTTGATTTCCCAGACACAATGTTGCCTGCTCCATTAGATCCATCCAAAAAACCAACAAAATCAACCAAAAAGCCCTAGAGCTACTATACCTAGCCTAATGTCCATATCTGATCCATTCATATTGACTAAGATTGATAAGGAGAGAGCCCTCTCCTGACCTGGTAGGGCTAGCTACCAAGTTAAGCTAGGTTTGTGGCTAGTCTCTCTTCAGCCTGAGGTCACTCTAGGCTCTAATAGAAATAATAGATTTACCAAGAGACATGAAGGAAGCAGTGATTAACTTCCTTTTTGGGCTATTTGTGTGGTACAGATTACCACGAGAAGTGATCACAGATGGGGGAAAGAAATTCACAATGAACAAGATTACTATCACTCTTAGAATCTATCATATTACGCACAGGATCACTTCTCTGTATCACCGTGAGGCGAACAGGCAAGTCAAAAGCAACAATAAGGTTATAGAAGCGATTCTGATCAAGACAATCTCAATACACCATTGATATTGGGCTCTTAGGATGCCAAGGGCCTTATGGGCCTATCGTATGACTTGGACGAATACTACTGGATACTCTCCATACCAGCTTGTGTTTGGTAAAGAAACAATCTTTCCAATAGAATTTTAAATAAAGACTCTAAGAACAGCCTAGTAAGTGGGACTAGATTTAACATAAGCCCAAACTAAGCGTCTTCAATAGATCAATGAACTAGATGAGGCTCGATTGCTTGCTTTGCAACGAACTGAAGTAATTTAGGAGCAAAGGGAAAAATGGCATGAAAACCTTATCAAGAAGAAAACATTTCAAAAAGGGGATTGGGCACTTGTATACGATTCCAGATTCTAGGACTTCCCGAGCAAGTTGCAAACAAGATGGCTCGACCCTTACAAGATTCAAGAAGTGCATAGTAATGGTACTCTTACCTTGACCACCATCGACAGATCCGGCCATTCTTTTAAGGTAAATGGGCATTGAGTGGGCCTCTATCATCAACAACTTAATAAGGATTTTTTTTGCGAGACGGTACACGAGGACCCTTCCATGCAAATTCTAGCTGCAGGGAATGAGGACCCAACAACTTTTCCTTCAAAAACATGAAATTGCTTAAGAAATTGTAAATAATGTACATATCCTTTTTTTTATAAATTAGGCATTACCATGTAAATATGAAATGTTTTTTAGGGAAGTTTCACAAAGTTTGGAACGTTTTTTTCCTCTTTTTGTTTTTTTTTTTGTTTTTTTTTTTTTTTTTTCGTTTTTCAAAACAATTGAACCGATTGCCGCTCGATTGATAACACACTTTTTTTTTTTTTTTTTTTGTTCAAACAATTGAACGCCTACCGTTCAATTGATTGAACAACACATTTTCCTCTTTTTGTTTTTTGTTGTTCAAACAATTGAACACATGTCATTCAATTGATTGAACAACACATTTTCCTCTTTTTGTTTTTCATTGTTCAAATAATTGAATGCCTTCTGTTCAATTGATTGAACATCACATTTTCTTCTTTTTGTATTTCATTGTTCAAACAATTGAATGTATGCCATTCAATCGATTGAACATCGATTTTTTTATTTGTTTGTTTTCACTATTCAAAGAATTGAATGAATGTTATTCAATTGATTAAACATCACATTTTCATTTTATTTTTGTTTTCATTGTTCAAACAATTGAACGACTGTCGTTCAATTGATTGAAAAACATAATTTTTTTTCATTTGATTTTTCTTTTCAATTGATTGAACAACACATTTCAATTTTTTATTTTATTTCACTATTCGAACAATTGAACCACTGCCATTCATTTGATTCAACAACGCATTTCATTTTTATTTGATTTCATTGTTCCAATAATTGAATGACAGTCATTCAATTGATTGAACAACACATTTCATTTTTATTTTATTTCGTTGTTCGAACAATTGAACGAATGTCGTTCAATTGGTTGAACATCACATTTCGTTTTTATTTGATTTTCTTCTTCAAACAATTGAACGCCTGTCATTCAATTGATTGAACAACACATTTTGTTTCTTTTTAATTTAATTGTTCAAAAATTAAACGACTGTCGCTCAATTAATTGAACATCACTTCTTGTTTTTTTCGATTTCATTGTTCAAACAATTGAACAACACTTCTTGTTTTTTTGATTGATTTCACTGTCTAGACAATTGAACTACTGTCCTTCAATTGATTGAATGGCACTTATTTTTTTTGTTGATTTCTCTGTTCAAACAATGGAACAACTGTCGTTCAATTGATTGAACAACACTTCTTGTTTTTTTTATTGATTTTGTTGTCCAAACAATTGAATGACTATCGTTCACTTAATTGAACAACACTTTTTTGTTTCTATTGATCTTATTGTGTAAACAATTGAACGATTTCCATTCAATCGATTGAACATCATTTTTTATTTTCTATTTGATTTCGTGATTCAAATGATTGAATGATTGTCATTCAATCGATTGAATAGCACCTTTTAATAAGATAAATTGTGAATTTTTCTCATTTTTTTTATCAGTATGCCATTATCTCTTCTTCTTTTGTATTGCAAATAAACACCCTTTGAATTGATTTATGCATATTCTCAGGAAAAATGGTAATAATATCATTATGACTTCTAAAGCCTTTTGATGGTTATCTTTATTCATAAGCTAATACAGTATATATTTATGATTACTTCCTGAACGTCTTTTATTTTGGACACATCATGAAATGATTCATTATTCTTAATCCATGTTGGCTTATGTTTATACTCCCAAATGGATAAAAATCATTGATATAATGATAAAGGAATAAGAGTATAATAATTTCATTGGCATATTTTTTCTTCTTACACCATCCCTAACTCTTAAGAAGCAAATGAGCCTCCCTCTTTTTACAATAAGAATTGCAAAAGAAAAATCGAAATGGTAAAATATGAAAATGCTTAAAACATTTTCTTAAAGAGGATATGGGGTCTCATTTCGAGCCAGCCTACCATGATCATATGGATGTAATAGGTGACATTCCAATTTGGCCACCAAACCAAGGTAATGACCTTTTTGATAATTAAATATGTCAGAAGAATAAGGGGTCTCATCATAAGCCAACCTGATCACTTTGTTACACCCTGGTGAATGGCACTATGGTTATCTAGTCACCATGCGAGCATAGTGTTCCCTTTATAACAAGAAAAGAAGAATTAACTATAAGGAGGACTCTAGCTCATTTGGGGGGGTTACAAAGGAACCCTGTCGAGGCTATGAATGCATGCTGGTAGCAGCAACTCTACTTGTGGTATTCGGGTATCACCTTTTATTGTCATATGTTCTTTAGATGTTATCACCTATGGATTTGTTTCTAAATAGAATTTCCATTTGAGAAACACTCTTATAAGCTGAATAGCATGGTGACTTCAATCTATACTCATTATATTCCATATGTCGAATCATTAAGTGATAGTCATTAAATACATACCGCCGATTATGTTGTTGTGATTAATACTGCTCATGATGAAGATCTTTGACGTAATGAATTAAAAATTGTTGTTTTTATTTGATTCGACCAATTCACATCTAACGACGAATATTGCTTTAATTTCTTTATCGATTTGCGTGATGTGTTTCTTTTTAGATTGGTTGCCAGCATTTATTTAGCATTAATGAATTTTCTTGTTTTTCTCATGCTGAAAGGATGTGGATGCCGTTTTCTTGTCAGAGGGGGGATGGCCTCCGTATGCACGTCACTTGTCACAGTTATGGATAACTATGTGACAATCATTTGGATTACCTTTGTAGTATGAACCACATGATGAGTATGAGTGTGTAATAGTTAGTAGGAATTTCTGATTAGACGAAGAACGAAAACCATTATGGTGGGCATGCAAACTTACGATCTTGCATTAAGTATGGCTGATAGGACAAATGACTTAACTAAATATGATAATAATCATCCAAACAACGTCATTTCTCTGTTAATTGTTGTAACATACTCCACTCATGTTCTGAATTACATAAGAAAAACACAATTGCATACAGGTGAACCAGCCATGGGCAGAAGAGTTATCTGTAGTAAACCTCCAGTGCTAATGATATCAGATCAAGCTCGCGCAATCCTTGAATGCACTGGCTGGCTACAGTATTTAAACAGATTATAGGGATTTCATGAGGAACTAACGCTGGAATTTCTATAGAACGATAGCATAGTGGTAAAAGCTAGAAGCATGACGATTTCTGAAGAGGTCCTAGCCAAATTCACCGAAATTCTGGCAGAGGGGGTGGAGTGGGTAGATAAACATGTCCTTTTATACAATGCAATTGAAGTATTCTAGGATCCGGGTGAGTGGCTAGTATGAATAGGGAAAGGAATTCATCCTTCGACATTACGAAAAACATGGAAGCAATTGGTAGTCATTGTCCAAAGATACATTACCTGCGACGGTCGACACGATGTGGTAAAGCCCCAATAACTGAAACTTCTAGCCATTAAAAAACAAACAATTTTAGTTAATTTACCGTTCTATCTTAATTCCTTGTTACATGATGTTTCCAAACAAGTTAGGATAGCTAAAGACCCACATAGTATAGTCAACCATCATGGGTTGATTAAATTAATTATCACAAATAGATTGGCCTAGAAGCAGTTAACATGGGACAGTATCATAAATTCCACCTTAGCTCCACCCCTAGAAAATGTGGTAACAAAGCAGCAAGGGTCAAGAACCCGAGGCCTGAGAAGAACATTAAAGAGAAAGAATTCTTCTTTACCCTTAGAACCAACAAAGCGTAGGTTCCCTGTGCGAGTGAAAGCCCAACAACACATCCCAATTCAAGTAGACGAAGCTGGACCATCCCGCACACCACCTCCTAGTCTGCAAAATCCCCTTTGCATGACTATGAGGAGAAAGTGACCAAGGTATTGGAAAACATGGGAATGTTTTTCGAGGATAGAGAACAACCAAGGAGCATTGAAGAGCATAATTTTACCCCCAACCGGTCTGCCCCCACTGATAGTGCTAGTCATGAGAAAACCCAACCATTTCCTGATACCATGGAGGAATAGAGCAAATCAATTCCTTCTATGGAAACACCCCTTGAAGCCGAGGTACATGAAGGGGAAGCCAGCAGAGAAGAAACTAAGACAGTAGACACCGGTCCAGTGGGCCTCCCAGCTAAAGGAAACCCTGAAGATGAAAACCTGGCAGATGCTAATCAACCAGGTGATACTCCTTTTTCAAGGTCCCCTGAGGATGAGGCCATGAGGCCTACCTCGGAGAAGACCCAAAGAATGATAATTTTTCAGTATATACCATTGCATTGGGATCTCCTAAAAAATAAATACATAATTACAATGAGGTAGAAGAAGAAACTCCACTAGGAGACACAGTTCCAATTGGAACCATCCCTGATGCTGACATAGTACAACCCGTACAGAAACCAGAGGATAATATAGCTAACCAACTATCAGATGGAGGTCCTAGAGCAAAGAAGTCTTACAGAGATAGGATTAGAAAGATGGTCAGAAAGTATAGAAAACAGAGGCAAGTAATCAGGCAACTGAAACATTGGTTAAAAGAAGAAACCAAAACCAGGAAATTGAAAGTGGAAATGGAAAATTCAAGAACGCAAACAGAATAATGTTCTGGGAAGGATACTGAGACTCAAACAGAGTTTCTTATGGTCTGTCCAAAAGAAACCCAGACTAAGCAATGTATGATGGAAGACACTGTAATGCAAACTGAGGACCCTTGTTTCTTTTCGCAAGAAACCAAAACAAACTACCCCACTATGGATACTGCTATCCAAACAGATTTTGAAGAAGACGTTCAAGTTCATTTCATAATTCAAGAAGTAGTTGAAGCTTCTGTGCAGACCGAACCTATGGAAACTTGGGATGGAGAAGCCCAAACAGATGAGGCACCCACTTACACTCCCTTGGTAAAAGAGGTCGTCATCAGAATGTTGCAGAATTAGCTATTGACGGTTCAATAGGAACTGGCTCAGCAGAAAGAAAAGGTGGTCCCTCTACATGAACATCAAGGGTTGAGGAGGAAGTTTGAAGCACTTACCGTGACTGAAGATGAGACCTTTTCTTAGTATAAGGCTGAGCAAAAGAAGGTTGAAAGATTAAAGGGTAAATTGCAAAAGGCTAGAGAGAAAATGGAGACCATCTGCTCCCTTTATTTAGACACCCTATCATGTCAAGCCCCTGCCACAAATTATGCCTTATTCCTTATGGAAAGATACCTCCTGTTAAAATTCAAGGTCGTTAATGTTGGAAAACCGGTAGAGATCAAAACCACCCCAGAATTTATCAAATGCTTCAGAGAGCACGATGATAAGGTTCATCGCCTCCTATGTGAACTCTATATGCATAATGTCTTTTTAGAAGATGATAGGAACAACCACCCTAGCCCTTTTATATGAGATGTCCAATGTCAGGCATTCCTTTCATTTTCTACCAACCAACTCAAGTGGGCCAAGGCTCACAACACTTTCAGAACATGTGAGTATGGCATTGATCTATGGGTCAGAGGGGAGCCTAGACAACCATTACTCTAATCCATCAAGCATAAATAGTTTATGCACTGAGCTGGCGTTGTAGCAAAATTGGGGCCACTCCATACCAATATCATTAAGGTCGGAAAGGAATATTTCTAGGACATTAAGGAAGAAGTCTTATCTTCATCAAGATATAGGTGGGAAGTTTCTAGCAACATTGTGAGGAACCGAGAGCCATTTGGAAATTGAAACTTCAAAGCTTCCTCTTCTTGTTTCTATAAATATAGTACTATGATTTTAACGATGGGGCCTAATTGGATAGGATGTCGTTACAAACCCTCAATCATATGGTATCCTCTTGATCAATACCGTGGTGACTATAACTTGAAGGATCAAGAGGCAACCCAGGCTTTTGCTGTCCTTAAGCAAAAAAATCGTTTTAGGAATTATGAGGAGGAGGTATATCCTACTTATTCTCTAACTTAGTTGCATCTAAACTACTCACTTGCATGTGGACATGAAACAAGGTAAGATGAAGAGTATGTTGGGTCAAGAAAAAGGTATGATTTTTCTTCCTAAATTTCTTTATTTAACCTTCATCCTTATACGATTATCTCTGTTTATATATTAAAATAAGGAAAATATTGACTAAAGTTGGATGAAATAATTTGGTGACAAAATAGGCAAATCTAGCACAAGAAACTAATTTTTTCTATCTTTGTGTGCAAAAATTGTGGACTGGGCAAAATCCATTCAGTTGACAGAACATCACGAGGCCATAAAAGGGAAAACTAATGTGTCTTTGGCAGACAAGGTAGCGAGAGATCAACTTGAAAAATGCTATATTCTCACATGATCAGATTATGTATTGTGAAATCCTCAGGATCCCCTGATCCTGAGGACTCACTTTTATCTTGTTACTCTTTTATGTTATATATAGGGCTGAAAGGAAATTAGAGACAGTTAAAACCCTCATAATATATAATTATTATTTTTGAAAACATATACGTTTTTATCTTAGTGACTCTGTCATCTGTTACTTGCATTAATGAAATAAGGTTGCACTTGATACATATTCGTATTCTGAGTTCTTATTAAGGAGAGGCTTCTAGCGATTTTGGGCCCAGTCATGAGAAGTTTTACTGCTTCCTTGTGTTATAGTCTTTATATTTAGTCCTTGCTATTTGATTAATTTTCAATTATTGGTTATTTCATTTATCATAAAGATTTGTGATATTGATTCATATTGTTGTTCAATTAGATTCAGAGTGCTGTCGTGTGACAAACTTAGGTAATGCTTCAATTAGAATGAGTGAATTAGTGTTAATAGGAGATTGTTGTTCAATTTTTGTTTGGTGTTAAATTACCATTTTCCGTTGAATTGTTGTTTGTTGTTCAATTACCATTTTCCATTCAATTGTTGTTTGTTGTTCAATTACGATTTACCATTCAATTAATATTTGTTGTTCAATTGAGATTGCTGGTTAATTTGGATTGTTATCGATTAATAATGTTGTCCAATAGTTATATTTTATTTTCTTGATTGAGTGAGTTAGCCTTAAGTCTATTTAAACAATTCCAAGTGTGATTCTGATTTGCACTTAGTTTCAATTGATTTCGGAACAAGTTCCATAGAATTGCAGAGTGTGTTAAGAATATTTCTTCCATAGTTAGTTCTTTCCAAAGTTGTGTGGATTGAATTGAAGAATTAGTCATTAGTTATTGCAATGATTCATCATTAGCTAACATCTAGATTCACTTCATATACTGTCTGACACTCTTGAGATAAAAAGACTTACCTCGCATTGACAACTAATGTAGGGATTGAGATTGCCTGTACAAAGACATCTTAGTGAGCCAACACCTAGTATGGTAAGATCATTTAGGGTTTAACTACAGAACAAAGTACTTCTTCCCTTTAGCTTCCATTTTCTTTATAATAGATTGGACAAATGGCCATGACTTCAATTTTCCCCCATGTGAAAAGGGTCCCCACGGAAGCCCTATCCTGTTTAACTCGTCTTCAATAATGATTCTGATAAGCCCCTCATGGAATAGGGATAATTCTAGGTTTTTACACTTACAAAATTCTATGGTCATCTTAGTTAAACTCTTAATTAAGAAATAAGGAATATTCAGTGATTTTACTCCAACCAAATGCATTAAAATCTACATGTGATAATGGTAGAATTTTCTATAACAACTTTCACATATGACATTTTTTTAATGAAATACACAAATACTACCATACCAGTAACAAAAGCGCCTTCGTAACTCTTTGTTTCAAGTTGTACAATGAAATGAGGTATTCAACAAAGGGGTGCCAACTCTTGGTCAAAATATTTAGATTCTTATACCATTTTTCATTAGTCACAGGGAGCTCAATGCTCACAGCTAGGATCTCCTCATTCACAAGAATGGAAATGGTGTGAACTAGGGCATTCTCTCCATCGAAATTTTTATTAAATTGAAACATAATGGGAGTGTCACAACCCTAAACATTATCCATAAATATGATCCATTATGCACCCATAAAGATATCCTGAATAGATAGACTATCCTTAATTATTTCAATGCTATCAAGCTTCTTCCTTACCATTGTGTTACCAATTTTCACTTCTTTGCAATTCCACTTATCGACACACTTTTATTCTAAGTTACCTTTCCTCAAATAGCTATCACATGTACCTTGGATTAGTATGAATTCAAACCAAAATTGTCAACTTCTTTGCATTAATACTCATTACTACCCACTTGCTTTGAATCCCCAATCGTTTTGAACACACTATTATAATCGGGTCTTATCATCACCACATGTTTCAAAATGATGTCATGAAATGATACGGCTACAAAACAATGTGATTTCTAAAAAATGTGGGATAAGAATACGATATTCCATGAATTTTGATTATTAAGTCTCGGGGGTGGTCAGAATGGTAGGATATCATCGTGACAAATGATTTTATATGGTATTGAGTGTGGGTAGTTTAGGAACAGTATTGTAGCAAGTTAATCCCAATGTCGAACTATGATCAAAAGTATTATGTTAGGCATAGTTAATTGGGCATGGTAGAATAATATAGGATAAGATAAAGTGGGTTATTTAATTGAAAATTTGAATAGGTAAAACAAATCAATTTGGTGGATAGAATGGATAGGAGGAAGAATAGGACATGAGATAGATTAATATTATGTTCTTTGAGTAAAATATCCACACAATAGAATTAATGTTACATATAGTCAACACATTTCATTAGTTCCTACAAATTTTAAGAGATAAAACTAAGATATAATCAAGAGTACCTGGCTCGTGGAACTAGGCATGCCATAATTGTTTTCTTCCTATATTCATTGAAAAATACATTCTTAAAAGATAGTTTGAGAAAAGTGATATCCATATATTCTTGCAAAATGAATTGTATTGATGTCAAGTGGTGTAAATAAAAATCATGTTGAAAATCTTTATTTTATTCTTATTATATTTTTTCTCTCTATTTTTTTTCCTTTTTTTTCTTAACTCTTCTAATTTGAGTTCGGATTTTCCAACACAAGCTCATCCAATTTCACCCACAAGGTTTTTCGCAATTTGAAATATTCACTCTAGTGATGTTAGTTAGAATATGGTTTTCTAACATTACTAATGTTGATAGCACTTGGAAACTAGGTTTTCGCTAATAAATTTTTTTTTATTTTTCTTTCTTTTTTTTAATTGATGAACCAGAAAATCAAGGAGTCATATAGGAGAGTGTGATACCCATTCGTTCTATAACTTTCATGTCGAATCGTGCTACCAATCCTTGAATGAATTCATTTTTTGATTGTGGTTTTTGATAAAACCTTAATCGATTCCCATTTTCCATTAATGGATTTCATGCCTCATTAAAGGTGCAAATTCATATGGCCCTATCAAACACAATCTCAATCTTGTAAGTCCCCAATCATTATCTATAGAATTTACCTTTAAAATCGTTGTACGTTGAGTCGAGAAAAATTATTCGAATTCCCTTATTTAAATTTTATTTTCTTTATAAACTTTTCATACCATTTTTCACATTGTTCTTATACAACTATTGTCTAGTAAATGGCATCGTATCGAATGTCACCAAACTCATTAAGCTGATTTAGTTAACATTGTTGTGCTTCAGAAAACTTCATTACCAGTTACAAAGAAGTCCTCAATGATTTTATCTCAAATTCAATACAAAGGACATATTGCTTTCCATACACAATCTCATATGGAGTAAAGCCTGTACTGTTCCTCCAGGTGATTTTATAATACCACAATGTTTTTGGAAGATTTTTATCACAATATTTATGATGTCTCTATACAGTTTTAGTTAGGATGTTTTCTAGTACCTTATTGGTAGCTTCAACATATACATTGACCTATGGACCATAAGGGATAGATTTCGTGTGCTTAATCTTGATATTTTTGGTGAAATTTAGAATAAGTTTGGAGGTTAATTGACTTTTTTGGTCCTTGAAAATTTCTAGGGGTATGCAAAATCGAAAACATATTTCCCCATATAGAAAATCAACCACTTCTGATTTTGTTGCCTTTAGTAAGGCCTTTGCCTCCACCCACTTAGTTACATAATCCATGCATATCAATATGTATTTATTCTGCCTTGATAGTGGATTAGTTGGCCCCAAAAAGTCAAGAGCACACTTCTCAAATGGTTCCAACATAATATAGGTTGCAATGGCATCTTTTCAAGTAGTATTGGCTAGACCATCCTTTGAAAGTTGTCACAAATCCTAACATATTTCTTGGCATCCTTGAAAATGATTAGCCAATAATACCCTTGTTGCAAAAATGTCTTTTCAATCCTCTTATATATGAAGTGCACTCCATAAGGTCCATCTTGAAAAGCCTTTAAAATATCTTAAATTTCATCCTATCGGATACATCATGTGATCACTTAATCAAGTTGAGTTCAAATAAATATCCCTGACTACAGGAGTATTCAACACTATCTCTTATGAATTTCAATCGCTCTTTAGGAAAAAATGTTGTGGAACCCTTCCTGTAGCCAAATAGCTAGAAATATTTGTAAAACAAGGTACTTTAGTAGACAAGAAAAACATCTTCTACAAAATCATATTTATCTTCATTATAGAGTATTCATAAAAATTCAACAACATTTTATTTTCCAAGTTTATCAATAATTGTATTGTCATATTCTTGTAGAAGAAGTAACCATTTGGTCACTTGACCATGGTTGATAGGTGTTTTCATGAGATATTGGATGGCCGAATGATCAATGTGCAAAAACACAAGGTATTTAGTAATGTAATGATGAAATTTTGTTATGGCGTGAGTTAGAACAATGAATTATTTTTCAGTGATGGTATAGTTCAACTGTGCTAGTTGGATTCCTACTGATGTAGTAAATGACATATGATTTTTGATCTTCTTTTTGTCTCAATACAACCCCAATGGATGTATCTGAATCATCTGTGTGGATATAAAAAGGTAAAGACGAATTAGGACCTCAAAGGATGGGATCAATGGACAATTTTTGTTTAAGCATATAAAAAATGTGTTGTCGTTGTTCATTATAGGAAAATTATGTAGTCTTGCTCAAAATATAAAAAAGGGGATATGTTATCTTGGCATCCTTGAAAATTATTGGCCAATAATACCCTTATCGCAAAAATGTATTTGAAATACTCTTATATATGAAGTGTACTCCACAAGGCTCATCTTAACAAGCCTTTACAATATCGTAAATTTCATCCTCTTGGGTAGATCACATGATCACTTAATCAAGTTGCGTTCAAATAAATATCCCTGAGTACAGGAGAATTCAACACTATCTCTTACAAATTTCAATCGCTCTTTAGGAAACAAATGTTGTGGAGGCCTTCCTATAGCCAAATAGCTAGAAATATTTGTGAAACAAGGTACTCTAGTAGACAGGGAAAACAAGTGATCATAAGGAAACAAATATTCTACAAAATCATATTTATCTTAATTATAAAGTAGTGATAAAAATTCAACAACAACATTTTCCTTTCCAAGTTTATCAATAATTGTACTGTCATATTCTTGTAGAAGAATGTTAAAGACATATTTTGTCACTACAACCCCAATCATATATGTCCATAAACCAAGGGCTTCTGAGTCCCTAAAAGTGTTGTTCCATAACCTAAAGGAACAAGGTTAGCTGATTACATCATCTCCCAGAAGTTCTCCATGGAAAATTGCTCAAAACTGGTCAAAACTGGACCATATAGACTACTAAGTGCTAAGGGTGTGATGCATCTCACCTACCACATGAGAAAAGTGTTGCATACTGAAAATCCCTTCTGTAGAGTGCAATGGGCGAGAGTAGACAAATGGTAGAGACAGTTTGCGAGGTGGATGATCATGGAATCTTCCAGAAACTTCTCCTATGACACTTGCCTCTCTGAATTCACCCAGGGATGAGTAAGAGATCATGAATCTCCAAGTGGAGCCAAGAACTATTAGAGAGAGGACACTAATAAAAATCCTAGAAGCTGACTCACCCCGCTGCAAACATCTATATATGGATCCCTCATCCCAGAGATCCGAAGGCTAGAATTTTGTATCTTGTAAGGAAGTGTTGTTGGTTTCCTGGTGGAACGTCATAGTGTTGGGTGAGCTAATCTTTTCATGAGGTGAAGAAGGGCTTTCATGCTGGGAGGATGACACTGGATCAGATCAATGGGTTGGAATCCTCTCTTCTACTCTTTCTATCAATAAAGCTATTTAAGTTTTCCTCCACATTCTTGTATGTTTGATGATATATGAATTTGTGTGGTCAATATATATCTGGTCCTATATTGTTATGATTGTAGATCTCTGTACTTTGAAGGTATTATGCTACTTTGACTTTACAGGTACTCTTTGAAGTAGGTAAGCAAGGAAGGAGCGGCAAAGATCTGTCAGAGGGGAGAAGGAACAAGCAAGGAACCAAGCGAAAGACCTAGGTTGGTATTCTTTGCTCCTCTCTTATCTACTTCTCATAAATGAAAATGAAAGTAACTGTAAAATAGATTCAATGAACATAAAAACACTTTGGAACCTAATGCACAACATTCAGAAGTCTAGGCTAGAGACATATTCTGATATCGTAAAGCCTGGTAACTATCGCCTTCATCGTAGTTTGGGTGATTCCTCCTCTTTGAGATGACAAGTGCTAGTACAGACTTGTGCTCCCATGTACCGTCGAGTATATATTGGGAGACCACAATAGGCTATATCCTTTATCCGTAGGAAGCCGTGTCTACCACCCTATCGATCACAATGCACTAAACACAGCATTCGGGAAGATTGACTACCATACTGTAAAAAGTATTCTGCAGTTTTGCGATTGGTTTGGTAATCCCTCTGTCTAGACTTCCAGAGTAGTCTCTTTCGTTCCTTTTAAGACTCCTTAAAGGAAAAGGTCCATTTGAGCACTTGTCACTTCAGGCTCATTAAAAATCAAAGGCGACCGGAGTCATCTTTAGCTTTTTCTCGACTGTTAAAAATTGAAAAAGCAAGTTGTGTCAAAGCGTCATAAACTTTATTTTAATCGGAATAATGTCATTGTTCCCTCATTGGTCTTAAGTTGAGAAAATGGAGTCCACCAACCAAGGATTTCCGGTTGGAGGAAATCTTAGTACTTTCTCCTCTTGGGAAGATGTTGGTGCACCTCATATGGCTACATTGGCGCTTCTAAGACTGATAATCGGCTTGCCAGTATGGCTCTTATCGATCTTTATCATTCAAACCACCATAATTCCTGAACAATCAAGTCAGCAACTAGATGATACTAGTGTTACCACACAACCTTCTGCTTCATTTGTTTCTCCCTCCCCTCCTTCCTCTTCACTTGGTCAAGCTGGTAAAGCTAACCAAGTAACCGAGAAGAAGAAGAAAGGGAAGGAAAAGGAGAAGAAGAAGAAAGAGCCAAAGGCAAAAAGGGGCAACCATGCATCTTCTAGCAAAAATCCACACACTGCACTGTCCAAACCTAAATCTCCATGGGTCATTTGCAAAGTAGACCACTATCATCGAGATTGTCCTTGCATCCCTTGGATCTTAAGGGACTGGTCTCCTCGTTTGCACAATCCGGTGTCATCAACCTCTAACAATCATGTTGAGAGTACACTGTCAACTAGTGAAAACTAAGTCTCTGGGAAGAAAGGAAAATATAAATTTCCTTGTAGACTGTGTGAAGGCAATCATGCCGTCCACCGTTGTCCCTTCCTAGATGAAGCTAAGAGAGTCTTGGATAATTGTCATGCTTCACCGCTACTGCTTCCTCCTGGATATAAGAAACTCTTGCTGAGTCCATCGCTAGTTGAAAGCCTGACTGAAACACCTTTGTTGTTAGTCAAAGCATCTATCATTGAAGATAAACTCTCTGAGTCTACACCAGACGAAAGTCATCAGGTTGGGATGGCAGTTGACCTAGTCTTGTCTTCGGAAGGTCCATCTTTAGATGATGCAGTCACTGAAGAGAATGAGAATGACACCATTCAAATTCTTTTCGAAAACACAAACTCTGATGAGCATGGGGGAAATCAACCAATTCCTTTACTGTAGGAAGGAAGTTCATCAGAGTCATACCCGGTCGTTTATTCGGTCACACCTCCAAGAAACCTAGTCATTTCCTTCAATTGGAATCTACTAGGCAGACCCCGTCTACTGTCTAATGTACCATTCCAAATCATTGTACAAACTTACAGAATGGTCATGGTTGGTACTATCATAGATGAATGGGCTTCTGTGAGTATCCTTTCCTCAACTTCTTGGAAAGTGATTGCTTCACCATCACTTCTGCCTGAGATGCGAAATCTGACAGGCTTTGACAAAGGAACCAGTCGACCATTAGGGATCCTTCCAAATTTTCCTATAACTTTGAGAGGGAAAAGCATTTATCTAAATGTAATGGTGGTTCAAGGACCTTTATATTATAATCTGCTCCTTCGGCATGACTACATTTATAGCATGGGAGCCATTGTCTCCTCACTCTTTCGAGTAATGTGTTTTCTGCATGAAGGCAGAGTGGTCCAGCTAGTAGACCAGCTTTCATTCCCTAGCTCACACATAGATAATAGTCAAATTCCATCCCTAACTGGTGTTTTCACGCAAGGAATGTCTCATAAATCTCCAATCCATCCACCTGATGAGTGCGGTTAATTCAGGGATTATGACTGAAACCCAGGGGGCATGCGCCCTGGTCTGCCTCGACAGGAAAACCTTGGGTATAGGGTAGGTTTCCGCTAAGGATATAAGACTAGTGTGACACACCCGTCCATTTAAGAAAATGGGATTAGACAGGAATAAGATTCCCTCGTCAAAGTTATGTGAGTGGAGGCGACTGCGCTATTCACCTTTGTCTATTTTGATAGACATCACCAAGGAAGTGTTTTGTCTGTGATGCGGATGGAGCAATCTTGCAAATGCAAGAACTTTCATATGGTAACCTAGAAACTCTACTTCGCTATACCTGGAGGCATGCAAACCTTTTGTACACAAGTGAAAAGCGACCAGCGCAATGCTAACTCCATAGTTTCTGCTAACTTCAACTGCTTAAGTTAGGTGATTGGCCAGATCGACCGTTCACCTTTGCAGGGGCCAAATGACACCGACAAAGTAAAGGAAGAATTTTCCTACCTAATCTTAGTAGTTAATTAGCCCCTAGGACAGTAGTTGGTCGTTCCTAGCTTGCATGCGAAAGGCAGTAGAGTAAAGTTTCGAATGGTGTAAGCTCCCTAAAAATTGAATGTATTAATGAGACATCCTTATTATACGACTGGCACAAGCAGTTTTACGCAAAGTTCAAGCTTGTTAAAAATTAAACCTAAGCAATGAGCATATGTTCCGTCAGAGTTTAAGCTCATTAAAAGATCAACCAATCTCTAGTAAATAACCATTGTGAATGCATTATCATTAGCTTTTGAGCCTTGGTTGTGTTCTTACCATCACCTCCACTCTATTTTAGCTGATCATATGCCTCCATTTGATTATTTACCCTTTTGAGGAACAACTGTGACAAGTGGTTTTGTCAACCATCCTTGTAACACTGTTGTGATTGGAAAATTCCAAACCTTACCTCGAACCAGCCGCTACCCGAAAATATCACTCGTTCCTCAAAAACGAGTCTCCTTTAAGCTCTTTTCATTTCACTCATAAAATGTGAAAAGATTGCCGAGAAATTGGCCTCTCTAGCTCGTTAAAGCTATCGGAAGTGCTATCCCATTTTAATCTTTTTGGACCTTAGGGATTATTACACAAAAAGATGGAGCACTTGTCTTGTCTGGCTCGTTAAAACTATCGAAAATTCATCCCTTTCGTATTATTTTATACCTTTTCGGACTCAAGGGATTATATGACGAAAAAGGATTACTGGATTTTCCTTTCTGTCCCCTTTTAGACTCTCTAAAATTGAAAAAGGACCAAGTTGTCTTTGTCATTAAACTTTTTAAAACAAATAGCGACAAACTTGTCCATGCAGACAAGAATGAGTTTCACTGTTGCTAGGCTCGTTAAAACATAGCGATGGGCTTGCCCGAAGGGAAAATTATAGAACAAGAATATGTTATCCTCCTCAAGATTGAAAAAAATAAAGAGGTACTGGTTAGCAATCACTGGGAAAGAATTGGGAAGAAAACTTGAAGAAACTTTATTGGTAGCAAGTCGCTCTTGAACATGACACTTTCACTCCATCACCATGATTGAGTCAGGTTGGGTTATTTCGTTCACCGGTCATATCACCATTGGTCCACCATACCATCCATTTTTGTGGTTAATGCTACCAATCCATTTTAGTGTCACAGATATGTTCAAGAGAAGTTGCTCAGAGAATTCACCAACCCAGATTGTGTCTCATCCACTGCAATAACTTTACCCTTCATTCTTTCATTACCGCCACCCTGAACCATGTATCATTAGATCGTTTTCACCTCCACAAAATAATTTTCTCCATTCGTGTCGTAGATGTGGGATTCATTAAGGCCCTCCTACGATGGGTAACTTATTGTCATCGTCAACTCATTATCCGAGAAGCTGACCTAGGAACAACCCTTTCAGTACTTTGAAGCTTGCATGCCTCAATCACAAGTTTCTCACTTCCGACGATAGGTTTACATCAATGGTATTCAACCGAAAGATTTTGTGTGGTGTTCGACTCCAAGTCCCATTTTCACACCACGTGAATTGTACTGTCCTACCTTGAGGGTCATCATCATTATCGGTGATTCCTCTTGTGCCTGTTAACAACTTACATCATTGGCTGGTAATCAGGCGATGTCTTTCCATGTTCGACTCCAGAACATCTTTTCACATGGATCGACTTGTACTTTAGGCGAAGATTAAATGAGTTTGAAGACCCTAGATCTAGTTTCATCCATCCGGGCTATGATATATTCAGGGAAATAAAGACATCAATTGTACATCATTGTTGCACAGATGATCATCCAAATCAAAGGGATGATGGATCTATCAGAATCATCAGTCTTCCATAGACAGTTGTCTATCTTATGTACATGAAGATGAATTTATAAAGTTGAGCATGGGAATGCCCACCTCAACTAGATCATGAAAATATTATGAATATAATGTATTGTATTGTATCTTATTACAGGTTGCCTTCCAATTCGAAAAACCTCGGATCGTCATGATAAAGCATTTCACACGACATCAAAACATTTATGACCTCATGCTTTAGGGGGAAACTGTTATAGACATATTTGGGCACTGAAACCCCAATCATATATGTCCATAAACCAAGGTCTTCTGTGTCCCTAAAAGTGTTGTTCCATACCCTAAAGGAACAAGGTCAGCTGATTACATAATCTCCCGGAAGTTCTCCATGGAAAACTACTCAGAACTGGTCAAAACTAGACCATACAGATTGCTTAGTATTAAGGGTGTGATGCATCTCACCTACCACATGAAAAAAGTGCGATGCATACTGAAACGCTCTTCTATAGGGTGTGATGGGCGAGAGTAGACAAATGGCAGAGACAGTTTGCAAGGTGGATGATCATGGAATCTTCCAGAAACTTCTCCTATGACACTTGCCTCTCTGAATTTGCCCAAGGATGAGTAAGAGATCATGAATCTCCAAGTGGAATCAAGAACTATCAGAGAGAGGACACTAATCAAAACCCCAGAAGCTAACTCACCCCCCTACAAACATCTATATATGGATCCCTAATCCCAAAGATTCAGAGGCTGGAATTTTGTATCTTGTGAGGAAGTGGTGTTGGTTTCCTGGTGGAACATCATAGTGTTGGGTGATCTAAGCTTTTCATGAGGTGAATAAGGGCTTTCATGCTTGGAGGATGACACTAGGTCAGATCAATGGGTTGTAATCCTCTCTTCTACTCTTCCTATCAATAAATATATTTATGTTTTCCTCCACATTCTTGTATGTTTGATGATATATTTATTTGTGTGGTCAATATATATCAGGTCCTATATTTTTTACGATTGTAGATTTATGTACTTTGAAGGTGTTATGTTGCTTTGATTTTACAGGTACTCTTTGAAGCGGGTAAGCAAGGAAGGAGTGGAAAATATCTGTCAGAGGGGAGAAGGAACAAGCAAGGAACCAAGTGAAAGATCGAGGTTGGTATTCTTTGCTCCTCTCTTATCTACTTCTCATAAAGGAAAACGAAAGTAACTTTTGTGTGTTTGTCTCTAAGATAGCTACCCACCTTAGTGGGACTAGTAGCTCTGCATGGACACTAGATTTCCTGATAACAAGGAAGTAACCATTTTGTCACTCGACCATGGTTGATAGCTTTTTTCATGACATATCGGATGACCGAATGATCATTATGCACAAACATAGGATATATAGTAATGTAATGATGAAATTTGGTTATGGTGTGAACTACAAGAAGGAATGATTTTCCAGTGACCGTATAGCTCAACTCTGCTAGAGTTAGATTATTTCTGATGTAGTAAATAACATATGATTTTTGATCTTCTTTTTGTCCTGATACGACCCCAATGGCTGTGAAATGGTAAAGATGAATTATGACCTCAAAGGATGGGATTAGTGGACAATTTTTGTTTAAGCATACAAAAAACGTGTTGGCATTGTTCATTCTAGGAAAATTATGTAGTCATGGTCAAAATATGAAAAAGGGGAGATGCTATCTTTGTGAAGTTTTCTATAAATATATGATAGTATCCCACATAACCAAAAAATTTGTAGACATCCTTTTGTGTAGTAGGCATGGAAAGGTTTAGGATAACTTCTATCTTTGTAGGGTCCACTTTGATTCCTTCATAGGAAACATGGTGTCCTAATACCATCCATTGATTAAGGATCATTTGATATTTTGCATTACTAAGGGTTAGATTGGTTTCTTGAAAGTGGATCAACAATTTTTCTAGATTTTCTAAGGCTTCTTTAAATGCATTTCCATAGAGAGTAAAGTCATCCATATAAATTTCAACACAATCATGGGTTAGATCTGAAAATATACCAAGAACAACCCACTAGAATGTAGTCAAAGAGTTACAAAATCGAAATGGAAGTACGCATTATGCATATGTACCCCATGGAAAATTGAAGGTAGTATTTTCCTTTTCTTTAGGGGCCACTTGAATCTGGTTGCAACCATTTGAACCCATCCTAAGAGGAGTAAAAATATTTCCAGCCAAGGTATCTAGGACTTGGTCGATAAAGGGTAATGGAAAGTAATATTTCAAAGTATCATTATATGAATCATTATAATCAATGCATATTCCCCATTTTCCACTCTTCTTGGGAACAATAACCAAAGGGTAAATCCATTTACTATCAGAGATATGATAGATAAAGATAGCATTCAACAATTTTTGTCACTCTTCTTTCCCAATGTCCTTCAGGGAAAGATTTATCCATGTATGAGGTTGTCTAATAGGCCAAAAACCCTCTTTTAAATAACTATTATGTGCGCAAAGATTAGGAGAGATACCCTTAATATCAGTCTAGTCCCAAGAAAAATAATTCTTGTTGTTTCCGAGTACTTCCATTACTTAATTTTATTGGGAATGTTTCAAATGGGAATTGATATTAAGAGATTTTTCAAGATAGATTTCAATGGCTTAGATATAATTATTAATGTTTAATGAGTCCAAGGATTCTAATATGTTCCAACTTAATGGGTGAACAAGTTTTTTTGAAAATTTTGTTCTAATATTTGACCATAATAAGGGGAATGGAAAATATCATGAGGATTAGTTGTAGTGTTGTAGATCAAATCATCCTTAGTATCTTCCTTAAAAATGACAACTTGTTTAAGATTCAAGAGAGGTCAAGTAAGTTCCTCATAACTATCTTCAAACCATAAAGGGATTTAAAATTCCAATGAAGGTTTAGCTAGTGGGTACAAGGTAAGCTTCTTAGTGGAGTGTCGATGTGAAATGGTCATACTTGCTGACTTGTAGGTAATATAGAAATTTATTGTAGCTAAGCAAGGTATCCTTAGGATTAATGGATAACCCGCAAGATTAGTCTTTGGTTGGAGGGTTATAAAATTAGTTGAATACTCCCATCAAACTATGGAGACAATTATATCTTCCACCACTCCTTCTG
>APFE030766314.1:0-32657 GCA_000404065.3 Pinus taeda
TTTCCAAAGCCTTAGTCATTGCCTTTTCCAATTTCCTTAGCCATAAACAAACAAATGAACACCCCCTAGGATGTCCTGCCCAACATTCAACTTGGAATAAGTGTCCCATTCATCTTTGGTTATTGTTTTTAACTTTTATTACATGGAATTTTCACCAAGGCTATTACATTAGTGAAACATGTGCATTGCATTCTTATGTGAAATGAGTATTTATTATTCAAGAAAAATATTATATTATATAATTATTAAGATGTATTGATACTTATTTCATATTACAGGGATGCTTTTTCTATTTTCTCCCTCTCACTTTTACTTCTAACATAACATGCATATTACAAAGATGCTCTCTCTATCTTGTTATTTTCAGTTTTAGTTAAAGAAAAAGCATACATATGTTTGAAAGTCTTCGTTACCCTATATCATTATGTTTGGATTCTATGTCTCTTATTTTAAATATTTTATTATTTTTATTAAATGAAACTAACTTTACTTTATACATGCATTGGGTATACTCAAATAAAATTATAAAATGAAAACAAATAAATTGTTAATTTTTAATTTTACATGATGAAAATGGAATTTTGTTAATTTCTCTTTTTATTATGCAAAAAAGGATTTATTAATCTATAGTTATTTTTTTAATACAAATGTTTATAATTTTTCCTTTAATTTAAAATTTTAAGAATACACTTAAAATCATAATTATTTTCTATATTAAATATTATAATATCATTAAAAATTAAATTTATATTTTTACACCGTAGGCTTGGTATATATTAGAACGGGTTGATAAATTTCCCGTCTTTAAAATATAAGAAATTATGGACTGCTCAAATTTGACAGTGTGAGAATATTCTTTTTCTAATACACAATCTACTGGATAATATCAAAAGATTATGAGTAAGTTTTCAGTTTCAAAACCATTAAATAACAAGTGTGAAAATTGTTTATAATTTTATTTAATAATTTAAAAAAAGCATTTTATATCGACCCCAGGTGGATGAACCAACATTGACTTTATTTTTTTAATATATCGACGACTGCTAATGAATCTGAAGTGAATATGCTTCATCTGAGTGTCAAAGGACGTATGGGATTTCACCCGTGCTCCTCCTCCGCGAGTTGATTTTTCTTTTATTTAACTGAATCGTTATGTAGCGTGTGATGGTGTCATTCTGGTTTATCTTCCATCGATGTTTGCGTTCGCAGTGATGACAATGGTTCCAAAGCTATCATTTAACTCACTTTGGTTGACCTTCTATTGGTTCCTTGCCTAAATATTAAATCAGCTTAGATCTGTCGGAAGTCTTTCTTCTGTGGTGTGAAGGATGTGATGGAATCACACGCTGAGAATGGGAACAAGATGAAAGTTTCTGTGAATGGCGATAAAACAGAAGCGAAGGCTTTAATCAGGATCCCCACGTCTCGGAAAATTGAAGGCAAAATTTAGTCTTTAACTCCACACTCTCAAATTGTACACAATAATTTCTGTCTCCATCTTCTTCTTCTGTGCATTTTTATTCACAACCTGTCCAAGAAAATCTATGCTTTTTAATGTGAAATATTATAATTTCTTATTATTAATTGATTATTGTTTTTTTTATTAATTAATATTAAATATTTACGGTGACCACTCTAATGAAATTTTGAACATTTATGTATAGATATACTTTTAAGAAGAAATTCAATATGATTTAAAATGAATGTTATCTAGATTTTTCAATATGAAAATCAACTTTGGTCAATCATGTTTTAATGTTAGATTGTGACAAAGATTGTCTCTTTGTAGAATGTCACATTGTGACAACCATGGTCATCCAAGGTCAACCATGGATAATGACACAGATTGTCAGATTGTGACAAAGATTGTCTCTTGGTATAATGTCACATTGTGACGACCATGGTCATCCAAGGTCAACCATGGTCCAATGTTGCATTGTGACAAAGGTTGTCTCAATATGAATATCCACCACAACCAACCATTGTCCAATGTCACATTGCGACAAATGTTGTTTCAATATGAAAATCAATCATGGTCAACCATAGTCCAACGTCGCATTGTGACAAAGATGATCTCAGTATGAAAATCAACCATGGGCAACCATGGTCCAACTTGCATTGTGACAAATGTTGTTTCAATATGAAAATCAATCATGGTCAACCATAGTCCAATGTCACATTGTGACAAAGATTATGTCAATATGAAAACCAATCGTGGTTAACCATGGTCAACCATGCTTATTTTAGGGTTTAGAATATTTATCTTAAGGTTTATGTACCTTCGGCTTATAATATAAATCCCTTGGTTTTATAATACCTTGTGGTTTTAAAATTAATACTTTAGGTTTATAATATCAATCCCTTGGGTTTATTAATCTAATGTTTCATATTCCTAGGGTATAATATTATTCATAGGATTTATAATATTAATCCTAGAGTTTAATATAAATACATTGGGTTTACAATCATGGTCAACAATTGTCTAATGTTACATTGTGCCAGAGATTGTCTCAATATGAAAATCAACCATGGTCAACCATGGTCCAACGTCACATTGTGACAAAGATTGTTGCAGTATGAAAATCAACGATGGTAAAGCCTGGTCAACAATGTTTGTATTAGGATTTTTAATATTTATCTTAAGGGTTTTATACCTTTGTTTTATAATATTTATCCCTTGGGTTTATAATATCAATCTCTTAGATTTATTAATCTAAAGGTTCATATTCCTATGGTATAATATTATTCATAGGGTCTATAATATTAACCTTTGGGTTTAATATAAATCCATTGGGTTTATAATCATTGTCAAACATGGTCCAATGTCACATTATGACAAAGATTTTCTCAATATGAAAATCAACTAATGTCGCATTGTGACAATGATTGTCTCAATATGAAAATCAACCATGGTCAATCATGTTCGAACGTCACATTGCGACAACGAATGTGTCTATATAGAAATCACCCTTGGCCAACTATGGTCAATAACAATGTTCACATTGTGACAAAGATTGTCTCTTGGTCCATCGTCACATTGTGACAACAATGGTCATCCATGGTTAACCATGGTCCAACGTCGCATTGTGACAAATATTATCTCAATATGAAAATCAACCATGGTAAAACATGGACAATCATTGTACGTCACGTGACAAATATTGTCTTAATATAAAAACAAACCATGGTCAACCATAGTCCAACATTGCATTATTACAAAGATTGTGTCCATATGAAAATCAACCATGGTCAACCATGTTTATTTTAGAGTTTATAATATTTATATTATGGTTTATATACCTTGGATTTATAATATTTATCTGTTGGGTTTCATATTATACCCTTGGGTTCATAATCCTTTGGGTTTGTAATATTTATCTTAGTCAACCATGTTCAAATGTTGCATTATGACAAAGATTGTCTATTGGTCCAACATTATATTGATAATTAATTATTATAAATAAATAGTTCATAATTAATTATATATATATATATATATATATATATATATATTATATATATATATTATATTATATATATTATATTCTGGAAAAGTTGTAATTTTATTCATAAGACAAAATTATATTTTGTAAGATGCTAAAGCATATGCATATGATCTTTTTCTATTTTCACAGAAACAAAAAGAATAAAAAAAATGAAATACTACTCTTTTCTCCCTTTCCTTATCTCCACCTTCCGCCAACCTCCAGTGTTGGGGGTGGCTGTTACAATGGATAGCTGGTTTTTGTTTGTATTTATAGGAGAGTCTTTATTAAAATAAGATCCTTCTGATCCATGAGTTTGCTTGTTGCCAGATATTTCCATTCCTGTTGTCTGAGTTTCCTGTTGCTGGAGAGGGTTACTGGGAGTTTCCTTTTCCTTTAGTGCGTTGTTCTAGACTTTTTGATCTTCCATTTCTGCTTTATATTTTGTTGCTCTACTGTGTCAGCTTCTTCATCCAGAGGGGTTGTATATTGCCATCCCTTTGGCTTTCTCTATTGCTTCTTGTTCCATTTGGGGATTTGTTTCGCTTGTGGGCATGCACTATGAAGGTGGCCTGTTTGTAGGCATCCACAACATCATAACGATGTATTTTTGTATTCTAAAGGTTGTATCCATTGTGTATTGTTGAAATTTAGTGTTATGCTTTTTGGTAATCCTTGGCTAAGGTCTACTTCAACACATATTCTGGAAAAAGTAAATATTCCTCTTGTGAGTCTATCCCATCAATCTTAAGGAACTTCCCCAGAGTGCTCCCTATGGAAATTAAAATATTATGATGCCAGAAGTGTAATGGGAGGTTGTGTAGCCTAACCCAGACTGGCATCTTTGATACCACCATTGTGTTGGCATCGAAATCTGGAAACCAAGGAGTCATGAAGAGCCCTGCGTTGCCCTAGAACAATAGTCCCTTATTGAGGATGTATTCCATTTCCTATTCTGTTTTGAATCTGACTATAAAAAACCCCTTGGGGCATAAGTATATTTTGCAATTTGGTGACCATGTATCATATATCCATTGGTGGAAAACATCAAATTTGGGCCAGCATCCATTAAATCTGCATATGACTGATTTGGAGTAGAGATCTAAGTACACGTCCTTTACCTCAGGCATTGCAATGGTGAGAGCAAGATTCTCAGTTTTTTGTTCTACAATGTAGGGCCCGGGAAGCTCAGGTATTGTTGCTGGTTTGGTTTTCACTTTTTCTTTGCCTTTGACTGCATCCTTGAAGGAGCCTGTGTTCCTAGAACTAGTTCCCAAACATCCACCCCATAGACAGAGATTGATGATGATGGTCGAGTTTATGGTTATATTACAATCCTGTAGGGTGTAGTTATCTTTTAAACTGTGACCTGCATAGATTAGATTTTGCCTATTAGCTGGTATACCAAGGTGGTTCTGTCTTTTATACCTTAGGTCCTGGGTCCTACCATTCCAAATCCTCCAACAAAGATGCCTGCCTTCTAGCGCTTTGATGAAAATTTGTATGAGATCTGCCTTGGTAGGGTGTAGATTCATCTAAGAAAGGGCTCGATCTATTGCCTAGGTGTCCAGATCTGCTGGATCAAGGCATATTAGGGCTCTGTCTAGTTCTTGCATCTCTAGATCTAGGTTATTTGATGGACTTTCTAGCCTTGCAGTGTTCAATATTGTGTCATTCTGTATTGAGGGACTGTTGTCTATCAAGTTTGCCCACATTCTTGCTTTGCCTCGCACCCCTATTAGTTCCTTCCTGTCATCGAGCTGTGGGAAACCTCAGATCTTAGAATATTGATTTAGATCTGACCATTTTAGGGGATATTCTACTGCATAGATTCCTGATTGAGGGGAGTTTAACCATATTGGAGCCCAAGCAGTTGCAGTGTGCACCAGATCTAGGGTACGATTTTGAATCCCCCAGAAGTTGACCAGATCGAACATCCCTTGGATATTTGCCTCTCGGATTAAGGCCACCCCAACATTTTCCGTGTGGTCAGAAAGCTCAATGGCACGAGCAATGGTAACACCATCATTCACTAGCTTAGGCATTCCAAACTCGTCCAATACAACATTCCGCCCTCTGAGCCCCGGTGTATCACCCACAACATCTGCCAATTTGTCAATGCCCCTCTGCACCGTTGCACGCGAAGCCTGATCGAACAATATAGCCTTGTCCGACACCCTCACCAAGACCTTGTTGGTACTCCTCGCTCGATGTTTCGCTCTAAATTAACGAAGAGCTATCGGTCTTTAAAAAAATGTCGTCTTTCTGCTCCTCGAACCATCTGGATGAGTTGTGGGTTGAAACAGGTTCAATGCCCTCGCGAAGGTGAAAGCCACGTTGGTTGCCATGGCCTCTCTCCCCTAGTTTATGAACTTCATATGTTGAACCCTTATAAATAATAATTAATTGTTATTACTAATAATAATAATAATAATAATAATAATAATAATAATTAATGATTAATTAATCAATAATTCAATGGCCAATGATGGTCCAATGTCACATTGTGCCAAAGATTCTCTCAATATGAAAATCAAACTTGGTTAACCATGGTCCAATGTCGCATTGTGACAAAGATTGTCTTAATATGAAAATCAATGATGGTAAAGCATGGTAAACCATGTTTACTTTAGGGTTTATAATATTTATATTAGGGTTTTTATACCTTGGGTTTATAATATTTATTCCTTTGGATTTATAATCCCTTGGGTTTTTAGTATTAATCCCTTGAGTTTATAATATCAATTCCTTGGGTTTATTAATCTAAGGGTTCATATTATTATGGTATAATATGATTCATAGAGTTTTAATATTAATTTTTGGGTTTAATATAAATCCATTAGGTTTATAAACATGGTCAACCATTGTCCAACGCTGCATTGTGACAAAGATTTTCTCAATATGAAAATCAACTAATATTGCATTAATTTATAATAAGAATCATAATTGATGAAATGAAATGAATTTATTAATTATTATTAATTTATGATGCTATTAAATTTAATTATAATAATATTGATTAAGGCGTAGTCTAACTTATAACCGAAATGACCTTTTTCACGACCTTTTTTTTGGTTAATTTTAATCAAAATATGACAAGGATTTTTAAAAACTTGAGTTTAAATTGTTGAATCTGCATAATTCTAGTGCCCGAGGGGTTTTTTAGGGTGCTCAATTCATTTATGCACTCAAAAGCATATTTTAAACAACAAAAATCTTGAAAATGTATTGCCATATTTTGGTGGATTCCGTTGAAAAAGACCATTTCATTTATAAGTTAGACTACATCGTTGATTAATAATAGTAGTAATATCATTACTTTTTTTGTAACCTTGACACGACTACATCTTTATCATGTCCAATATATCACTTCGATTGAGACAGGGAATGTAACAAATAATTTCACATCAAAAAGTGCCTTAACAGAACACCAGATCACCGTCTATCCAAGACCCTATGAACAATATTAATTTATAATCATAATAATAATAATAATAATCAATAATATTTCTATTAATAAAACAATATTATATAATAAATAATAATAATAAAACTATAATAATATTAAGAATAACATATTAATAGATATTTACAAAACAATATGATAATAATAACACTAATATTATAATATAAAATATTTAAATAATAAATCATCTTAATAAAATAATAATAATTATGATTATATTATTATATTAATTAATTATGATAAAAATTATTATTAATTAATTTCATTTTTTTATTATTAATTATTTAAACTTTATCTTGGGCACAAGTCGTTCGGGGAAGGGGCTCCTACCCCTCTTGCTGCGGTTGAGGAAGTAGTGCAGGTCAAGCTTGTAGAAGAGCATACTAGGCGTGCTGGGGAGATGAACAATCTAAAGGCAAGGGCTTCGCGCCTCACCCTTCCCATCTAATGTTATTAAATTTAATTAAAAATAATAATATTAATTTATAATAGTAATAATATTAATTTAGAATAGTAATTATAATAATAATTTTAGGCATAGAACAACCACATTTATTATTTTAATTATGCAAACCACATTTATTTTTTTAATTATGCTAATTTTTATAGATGTATGGATCCAATAGATAGTCGCGTCAAGGGATGGAATTTGACGGGCAATGTCATGGAGCGATTTGCCCGTTAAATACCAGTAAAAAAATTGCAAAACGGATAGAAAAGTGTGAAGACCAGCAAATTTGACGTGTGAAACTGGTTTGAAATTCCAACCCTGAATCGCGTCCACTGGCTCAATACACGACTATCGCTTGACATCGTTTCATTTAACCATCACTCGCTCTACGCCATCCCATGAAACCACACAGAAGGTATGTTGACAGAAAACTGATAAATCTCACATCACATTGATAATTCGCAAGAATATATCGCATATCGTTTTGATATATCCCATATTATGTTGAATCACGCATCAGGCTCCAGAAGTATATTGGACTTCGTCTAAACAATGAGCACTATGGATAATTAATAGAGGTAGGCCTTTAAATAGAAATATCACATATTGTGTTGATAATCAGCATATCTCGGACAGATAATAAGCATATCCAAAGGCGATTTCCCACTCATAGTTTTCATTAACCCCCTCTCTTCACTGATGATGATTATAATTCCAATACTGATCATTGATATTTGTTTATTTTTATCGAAGTTTAACATGGTTGCTCTGTCTTCTTGGCCCGCTATGTGGTCTACTTTATTAGGGTTTGTTACGTTTCTCTCTTTTTAGGGTTATTAGGGAATGTTTTTGTAGTGACGCGTATCAAAGTTTAACATGGTTGCTCTGTCTTCTTGGCCCGCTATGTGGTCTACTTTATTAGGGTTTGTTACGTTTCTCTCTTTTTATGGTTATTAGGGAATGTTTTTGTAGTGAAGCCTATCAAAGTTTAACATGGTTGCTCTGTGTTCTTGGCTTGCTATGTGGTCTACTTTATTAGGGTTTGTTACGTTTCTCACTTTTTAGGGTTATTAGGGAATGTTTTTGTAGCCACGCCTAAGACATGAGAGGGAGGGAACAATAGGTGAGGGTGAAATGGAGTTGGGTATGACTCACCATCCTTGAATGGAATAACCATTGATTTAGTCGCTTCAAAGGTCTGAAACTTTATTCTCAACTGAATGCAAATATCCATATCAAGTTTATTCTCAACTGAAAGCAAATAGCCATATCAAGTGCTAGATTGCGTAGGCAAAATATCACATGCAAAGCCTTTAAAGGAAATCACCATATTTTAAGGGTAAGATAGTCATAATATATGACCATTTACCATGAAAATTTCCACTCGGTTAAGTGTCACATATAAAGAATTAACTTTAGAATTTTCAATCAAAAAATGGAGAAATCCACAGGATAGTGTATGGTGCTCGAGAAATTTTTGGAAACCAATTATATTAGTGAGGATAATGTAGTGAGAATTTTGAAAACTAATTACATCTACATGGGAAAAATTTAATTTCATATAATTCACTCATTTCAACATGTTCTTTGTTATACAAATGTAATTAGTTATTTCTTTTAGCTTTGTAAAATTCACAAGGTTTACAGAAAGATTTACTTATATGCTTATTGTCACATTTTTTTAATGTAGTTGTGCTAGTTTTTAATAAGGTTAAAGCAATTATCTAAATATAATTTGTAATATACTATTATTTTGAGGTGTAAGGTGTGTCTAATTGAGTATGATATATTTAAAATTTAAAGAATATGTTTTCAATTATATAATTATTTTTTAAATACATTTCATTTTATTGGTACGTACTTTCAATTTAAATTATATAATAGTTTTGTGTGATTAAAAGTTTTTAATTATGTTTCTATTATTAAGTTTTTTCTAAAGTTCCTAATTAATCAAAATTTAAGGATTATGTTTTTAATTGTACTTTTCTTATTAGTGTACGGGGTGTTGGATAGATGGTAATTGGGTGCTTTGTTAAGGAACTTCTTGATGTGAAGTCATCGGTTCAATTCACTGCCCTGATCGAGGTGATATATTGGGTGTTTTGTTAAGGAACTTCTTGATGTGAAGTCACCGGTTCAATTCACTGCCCCGATCGAGGTGATATATTGGACATTATGAAAATGTAGTCTTACCAAGCTTACTAAAAAAAATATTGTTCGACTGGGATAACTCAAGTGGTGATGGCCGTGGAATGAAGCTTCACTGAACCAGAGATCTTGGGTTCAAATATTGTGCTACCCTCCCCCTGTAGCAGGGTGAATAATTGACATGTAAACTCAAAAATAGGAGAGTTATACCAAGCTTAGAACTATATATAATATATATTATATATATATATATATATATTATATATATATTATATATAATATATATATATATAACAAAATACGAATGTAAAGTCTTGTTAAGGGAATAATTTCGGCAAAATCACATAAAAAACCATTTGTCCACGTGTTTCGAACCAACTAGTAAAGGCTTCGATTAATTGATTGAAAGGATTCATTTTCTTCAAGTTTTTATGATTAGATTTATAAATTGAGTTTAAGGTGAATATTCAAGGCTATAAATGAAGATACTCTCTCTGTCTCACTCACATATACAAAATTGAGACTCCTTGTACCTATATCTCAATTGCTAAGTACATGATCATGTGATGTAATAATAAAAATTGGAGGACTTTTCCCCTACCCATCCAAGTTCAAACTCATTGAGGTTTATTCTAACCAAAATGTAGGGGATGTTTACACCCATTCAAGAACACATGCAAGTGGCTTGTAAGGGATATACCCCTCAATTTATATGAGGTTTTCAAGGTATCAACAATCTTATTTTTTCTTTATGTCCTTGAGGGTGGGGATTTTTTTTTCCAAAAAGCTTCATGAAGGAAAATGCTCAGGAGGATGAATATGGAAGACAATGTAGAGATAGGGTTTTGTAAAACATGGTAGTTTATGAGGAAATGGTTGATTGTTGCAAAAATTCCTTCAAAGATAGATCCATCATCACTATGGGAACTAGTAATGGGCCTTTCAAGGAAGATATGGATAGAACACTAGGTGACGAAGGGTTATGCTTTGGATATTTTACATATTATAGACAAATCTCAACCTAGATTTAATTGGAGGATGGTACAACAAATAGAGTTGAAAATGAGAGGTATATTAGAAATACTTCATTAACATTAAAGGTGAGATTTGGATATCAAGAAAAAATGACGCCAAACAAATAAAATAAATTGTTTTCCTTATGTAAATTTAATTCATAAGTTTTTCATCACTCATGAATTTACTTCTCATAACCCTTCATATTAGAGATGTAGGGATCATGGGAATTCCAAGGCATATTTAGCTTTGTTTGAAGAGTTAGAATGAAGTATTGGATTTAAAAATAGGTTTCAAAGTAACCTAGGGCTCAGTGGTGTCAATGAAGCTATGGTGAAGAGAGTTTATTCAAAGGTAAATCTACGTAAGAAGGGGTGTAAATGTGCGAAGCGTCAAAGAACAAATTTAGATTGGTTCTTGGTAAGGATATTCAGATGAATCTAGTGGTTGTAATGGAAAATCGAGCTTTGATAGTGTAAATGTGTGAAGCTCGAGAGAAAAAGGTTTGATTGGTTCTTTGTGAGGATATTGAGATGAATTTATTAGTTAAAATGGAAAAGAGTGTAGAAATTCCTTATAGATTCAAATTGCTAATTGTAATTAACTAAAACAATAGATTTGAATCTTCTCTACTCATCAACAGAAACAATTAAGCAATTGTGAAATCAAGAAGCATACAAGAGAAAGAATTTAATCAACACATTACACAATGATTTCCTGGGGAACACCATAGCTAAAAACCCCTGCTATTTGTATATTGAATTAGTCAGAAAATATGAGAAGATTACAATGCTTTGCTCAAGCCCAAGCAACCTCTCCACTATCTCTATCTGTATCACAGTTTCCTAGACAAACCCAAGCCAATACTTAATTGATTTATCGCTTGCCTAAGTCCCTGTTTCCTTAGGAATTAGCCCCCTATTAGTTAGGGAAATTAGTCAATATGAACTGTGAAATTCTTAATGGCTTTCCTTTGACTATATACACCACCTTTACAATTCAATTGATTATACAACTGATAGTACATTGTCTTGAACTCCAATTTCAACTAGATAACTCTCAGATATGAAATGCATGAGTTATTTATGAGTGAATCATCAGTTAATTGGTTGAACACATGAAGAAGCACCTAAGTGTATGACCACTGATTGTTCCTCCATAAATTGGAACTAGTGTAACTAACTTTAACTCAATTAAAATAAATTAATTAATTACAACTCAAAATAAACTTAACTAGGGCTCCTATAATGTTGGAGACACTCTACATTACTCTAGCTAGACCCTCAACTTGAATTAACTTAGCCAAATAAGTAAATTTAACTTAGTTAACTTGTACAAGTTGTCTTGTGATGTCGAATTACAATTGTTTTCCTAATTTTGTTGAAAATAACAACAAGAAATGTTAAAAATAGAAGTGCTAAAAATAGCACTGCTATAAATAGCATTTCGGGATACATTCCAATTTTAGTTAGTCCCTAAACTAAATTTGAGAATTAAAATTCGAATTTGATCTTAGTAGCTGTTTGTAAAATAATTAATTAATTCATCTTGAGTTAATTAGTTGTAGGAAATCAAACATGAATTCTATGTGAAGACATGCAACAATTTCTCCATTGATTGAGGAAGTTATCCCTTGATTAAGGAGATCAAGATGAGTTGTACTTTGATTTGTAATTAGTTAGCTGAGTTATCTGAGTTAAGTCCAGTTAGACTAGTTCCAACAGTTTGTGGAACTGAATGTGAGTTCAATTAGTTAATGCATGCATGCATGTAACTGCTGCACTTCAGATAACTGAATATTCTTTCATAAATAACTCATGCATGTCAGTTCAGTCAGAGACCTAGTTGAGATCAGGTGATGGGACAGTGTACTATCAATTGTAGGAATATTCCATGGAGGATTTCTCTTGCATGCAGAAGGAATTCATTCCTTGGAGATTGAGCAGTTACTTTTGAGTTTGATGAGTGTATGATGAGGCCAATTCACACAGGTGGCATCATTTGACCCCAAGAGAAATTGCACAAGGAAATAGGAGGCTTGGAGTGCTGAGGGAAGGCATATGTTGTGTCTATTCAGTTTGTGAGCTGTATTATTTGATTGTGATGAGAGATGGATAGATGTGAGCTAAAGCTTTGTGTAATATGAACATATTTCCACTTGTATGATAATACAAAGATCGGGGTTTTTAGCTGAGTCTTTCCCCAGAGTATTCTTCTATGTTCATGTGTGATTGATTTCTCATTCTTAGTTATATGTGTTCTATTTGATCTTGCTCATATTCGATTAAGCTTCTGCAAGTTTGTTGTAGAAGTAGATCTGGTATTTTTCTTTAGTATATTGCATAATCTATTGATCTACAGTGGGAAATTTCTACATGGTATCAGAGCAAAGGTGATCAAAGCGAAGAACAATATACAAGAAGGGAGAAGTTCGAAGTTTGAAGATCATGAACATAGAAATCGAGTTCTTATCACATCTCAATTTAACCAATGGCGCTCAATGGTTTAAGACTCGAGTATGCCCTTGATGGCAGCTCGAATTATATAGCCTGGAAGGATTGCATGGAAGCAGTATTAGAGGACAACGGTCTAAAGGACTTCATTGATTAAGAAGTCCCCAAGCCAACAACGACTAATGCTACCGAATTGGTGGAATGGAAGAAATGTGTGGCTAGAACAAGAAGAATCCTTTTGGAGGGAGTTGGAGACCACATAGTCTCGAGTCTCCATGGGAAGGAGACACTATTTTCAATGTGGAAAACATTGAAAGGTCTATATCAGAACAACAACAATCTGAGGAAGCTGGTGCTAAAAGACAAGCTTCAGAAAATCAAGTTTGAAAAGGGCAACACGATCTCTACATATCTGAACAAGCTCACCACCTGCAGGGATGAGCTTGGAAGTGTAGGGATCACGACAACCGATGATGACATGGTGAGTCTAGCTCTCCTCCTTCTTCTGAAGAGCTGGCATAGCTATCAAGACTTGGTAAATGGAAGAGAAAAACTGCCAGATTGGGAACGAATTTGGTCGGATCTAATGGAGGAGGAGATAAGAAGAAGCACCAGAGGTGGATCGTCATCAAAGCAAGATGATGAGGAAAATCTAGCCTTAGCGAGTAAGGCAAGGAAAGGGAAAGGGAAGGCGTCCCATTCCAAATCTAGTTCTTCCCATGGCGGGAAGAAGTTTGACAAATCGAAAGTGCGATGATTTTATTGTCATGAGGTGGGCCATTATGCTACGAATTGTCCACAGAAGAAATCCAAGAATGGATCCTCGAAGGGATCAGACGGTGAGGCACTGGCCTCACAGTTCGTGTTGGATTTCTCTCTCATCGCATGCATGGTTTCATCCATGGTGGGATGTGTTTGGTACCTGGACAGTGGAGCTTCGTTCCACATGATCAGCGACAAGAATCATTTCAGTACCTTGAAGGAGAAGGATCTCTAGATGCGGATCGAGATGGGTGATGATGGAAAGTACTGTGTTTCAGGTGAAGGTATGGTTGTGTTTCAGAGGGAGCATGGAGCTCCTCTCCCCTGACTGATGTAAAGTATGTACCAGGTCTGAAGAAGAATCTTGTGTCCATTGCTATGCTAGAAGATAAAGGCTATGATGTAGTCTTTAGTAAAGGAAAGGTATTCCTAAGGCATATCGGCACTGGACAGAGCAAGAGGATTAGGATTCGAGTAAAGAATCTCTACAAGCTGGAGGTAGACGACTGTGCTACTTTTAGTTCCAAAGCTGAGTTGGTGCAGAGCCAAGATGTTGGCGAGCTATGGCATAGAAGATTGGGCCACTTGCACCATGGAGCCTTGAAGATCATGCAAAAAATTTATACCAAACTTCCCAAGGGAAAACTATAGTAGACAGATACATGCAAAGGTTGTACCTTGGGTAAGTATGTGAAATCTTCCTTTCAGGATCGAGACAGTAGAGCTGGAGCAATCCTGGAGCGAGTTCACATAGATGTTTGCGGACCATTCTCTACAGCCTCCACCGCTAAACAAAGATACTATGTTATTTTTATTGATGATTTTTCTTGTAGATGTTGGATCTACTTTATGCAAAAGAAGGATCAGACCTTCTTGAGGTTTTGTGAGTTTAAAGCCTTGGCAGAGAAAGAATCTAGAAAGAAAATAAGGGCCTTGCATAGCGACAATAATGGAGAGTATGTCTCCCAACAATTTAAGGACTTATACGTTGCAGAAGGAATTAAATAGGAGTTGACAACACCCCATAACCCACAGCAAAATAGGGTGGCCGAAAGGAAGAAAAGATCAATTATGGGAGCAGCTCGAGCGATGTTGCATGACCAAGGCTACCACTTCATTTGTGGGCTGAGGCATGCAATACAACAATATACTTACAGAACATAAACCCACACTGTATATTGGGAATGAAGACACTTATGGAGGCCTTTTCCAAGAAGTGACCAGATGTGAGTCACTTCAGGATCTTTAGATCATCGGTTTATTGCCATGTGACCAAAGATGCCCGGAAGAAGCTAGATCCAACAGATAAGTTGGGGATACTTGTGGCATACACAGATACACCCCACAACTATCGGGTGTTCCTGCCTACTAGTCAAAGGACAGTGGTACATAGAGATCTAAAGCTCGACGAGCAAAAAGCCATGTGAGTATCACTTGAGAGGGAGCTCAATTTGCATGTAGAGGAGGAACTTTCAGTTCCTAAGGATGAGGAGCCTTAGATTGATGTGGAGCAGCTGCATGTAGAGGATCCAGGAGTGGAGACATCCACTCATACTGAGTCTTCCAAAGATGGGTGGAAAAGCTCAAGGGAAGCTGATAGGTTGATGATGGATGCGTGGGAGAATGTGGGACAACCATCTTCTTAGTGCAGATAGAGGAGGTCGCTCGAGCAGTACACTGGTTACATGGCCCTGTTGGGGAGTGTGTAGAGTTCGAACCTTCTTCATTCGAGGAGGCAGTGTAGCAACCAGTCTGGGTTGATGCAATGGTGGAGGAATACGACTCCATCGTTCAAAATTTTGTTTGGGATGTTGTCCCAAGACCTCAAGACAAGTCAGTGGTGAGTTCCAGATGGCTTTACAAGGTAAAGCAGGTAGCTGATGGTAGTGTTGAGAAACATAAGGCAAGGTTTGTTGCCCGTGGTTTCTCATAGGTCAAGGGGGTCGACTACCATGAGATTTTTGCTCCTATAGCAAGGTACTCATCTATCATATCGATTTTGGCACTATCAGCTCAGATGGGTTGGAAGATCCATCAGATGGATGTGAAGACAACATTTCTCAATGGGAAGATTAAGGAAGAGGTGTACATTGAGCAGCCGGAAGGTTTCGAGACCTTTGATCGTGAGTTGCATGTGCACCTCGTGCTTGGTACACCGGGATCAACAACTATTTCACCGGGTTAGGCTTCACCAAGAGTGAAGCAAATGCGAACCTTTACCACATCATGGTAGAAGGTAAGCCATTAATCATTGTTCTTTATGTTGATGATCTGATTTTGACAGGTGATGATCAGTTGATCAATTTTTGCAAGGAGGACCTTGCAAGAGAGTTCGAAATGAAAGACATGGGTCTTATGCACTACTTTCTAGGCATGGAAGTGTGGCAGAAGGATGGAGAATTTTTTGTGTCTCAAGGAAAGTATGCCAGTGAGATACTCAAGCAGTTCCACATGGAGAAGTGCAAGCCCATGCATACTCCTCTGGCTGGTAACTAGAGGAAGGAGGATGCTACTTCAGATGAGGGAGTAGCTACTACTATTTATCAACAGCTTGTGGGTTCATTAATGTATCTAGTGAATACACGACCAGACTTATGCTTTGCGGTGAACTCACTGAGTCAAGCTATGGTTCATCCCACTAAGTTGTTTTGGAAGGAAACGAAGCATGTGCTGAGATACCTTGGAGGCACATCTCAGTATGGATTGTGGTACAAACGGATAGAGGGAGTGAAGCTTCAAGGCCTCATAGATGCGGATTGGGAAGGGAGTCCATCAGATCAGAAGAGCACTTCTGGAGGAATCTTCAACCTTGGTTTAGCTGTAGTTTCCTGGTACAACACGAAACAGAGGTCAGTTGCACTCAACTCAGCAGAGGCTGAATACATGGTTGCCAGTCAGGTTGCATGTGAGGCCATTTGGATGCGGAAGATTCTAGTGGGATTGTTTGGTCAGAGGATGGATCCAATTGTGATCTACTGCGATAATCAGAGTTATATCAAACTCTCTAAGAATCCAGTTTTTCATGACAGGTCCAAGCACATTGATATCTGGTACCATCATCTTCGAGACTATGTGGTGAAGAGGATCATGTTGTTGCTGTATGTTTCGATTGAGGAATAAGATGTAGATATTTTGACTAAGGAATTGTCAAAATACAAGTTCGAGTTCCACAAAGACAGGATTGGGGTTACTGATAATCCCTTTCTTGTTGAGAGGGAGTGTTGAAAGTAGCAACAAGAAATGCTAAAAATAGAAGTGCTAAAAATAGCACTGCTATAAATAGCATTTCGGGATACATTCCAATTTTAGTTAGTCCCTGAACTAAAATTGAGAATTAAAATTCGAATTTGATCTTAGTAGCTGTTTGTAAAATAATTAATTAATTCATCTTGAGTTAATTAGTTGTAGGAAATCAAACATGAAGTCTATATGAAGACATGCAACAGTTTCTCCACTGACTGAGGAAGTTATCCCTTGATTAAGGAGATCAGGATGAGTTGTACTTTGAGTTGTAATTAGTTAGCTCAGTTATCTGAGTTAAGTCCAGTTAAATTAGTTCCAATAGTTTGTGGAACTGATTGTGAGTTGAATTAGTTAATGCATGCATGCATGTAACTGTTGCACTTCAGATAACTGAATATTCTTTCATAAATAACTCATGCATGTCAGTTCAGTCAGAGAGCCAGTTGATATAAGGTGATGGGATAGTGTACTATCAGTTGCAGGAATATTCCATGGAGGATATCTCTTGCATGCAGAAGGAATTCATTCCTTGGAGATTGCGCAGTTACTTTTGAGTTTGATGAGTGTGTGATGAGGCCAATTCACATAGGTGGCAGCATTGGACCCCAAGAGAAAATGTACAAGGAAATAGGAGGCTTGGAGGGCTGAGGGAAGGCATATGTTGTGTCTATTCAATCTGTGAGTTGTATTGTTCGATTGTGCTGAGAGTTGGATAGCTTGTGAGATAAAGCTTTGTGTAATCTGAACATATTTCCACTTGTATGATAATACAGAGATTGGGGTTTTTAGCAGAGGCTTTTCCTAGAGTGTTCTTCAGTTTTCATGTGCGATTTCTTTCTCATTCTCAGTTATATGTGTTCTATTTTATCTTGCTCATATTCAATTAAGCTTCCGAAACTTTGTTGTAGAAGTAGATCTGGTATTTTGCTTTAGTATATTGCATAATCTGTTGATCTACAGTGGGAAATTTCTATGAATTTAATTCAAGGATAAAATTAAATTAGGATTTTCTTGTTGCATTTTCAACATTCCCTCTCAACAAGGAAGGGATTATCAGAAACCCCAATCCTACCTCCATGGAACTCGAATTTTCCTCCTGACAGTGCCTTAGTCAACATGTCTGCATCCTACTCCTCTGTAGAAATGTACTCCAACAACATGATTCTATTTTGCACACAATCTCGTAGATGGTGATACTAGATGTTGATATGCTTGGACCGATCATGAAAAGATGGATTCTCAAAAAGTTTGATACGACTCTTATTGTCACATTAAATCACTATAGGATCCATATGTTGACCAAATAACCCAACAAGGATCTTCCTCATCTAGACAGCCTTAGGAGTTGCTTGAATAACCCCCATGTACTCTGCTTCCTCTGAGTGCAACTGATCTCTGCTCCCTATTGTATAAAAAAACTTCTACTTACCCAATACTGAAGATTCCCCCTGATGTGGTCTTCTTTTTGAATATACTCCCTACCCAATCTGTATCTGTGAATCCTTGAAGCTTCACTCCCTCTGTCTGTCTATACCAAATACCAAACTGAGTGTTGCCTTTGAGTTATCTCAACACATGTTTAGCCTCATTCCAATAGAGTTTGGTTGGCTTAACCATTGCTTGACTAAGCTGCTTAACTTAAAAACATATGTCTAGTCATGTGTTCACCAGATACATAAGTGAACCCATAAGCTACCTTTAAATAGTAGCCTCCATTACTTAACCTGAAGTAGCATCTTCCTTCCTCCAATTCCCTGCTAGAGGAGTCTCCATGGGTTTGTTTCTCTCCATGTGTAACTTATTTTGTATCTCTTTTGCATAATTGCTCTGAGAGACAAAAAATTCCTTGTCTCCTTTCCATACTTCCATACAAAGGAAATATGCATGCACCCCAGGTCCTTCATCTCGAATTCTCTTGCAAGATCCTCTTTGTAAGATTTTACCAGCTTCTCATCACCTATTAGAATTAAATCATTGACATATATACTATAATCAACAATTTACCTTCAACCACAATATGGTAAAGGTTTGCATCTGCTTCACTTTTCGTGAAGCTCAACATGGTGAAATAATTGTCAATCTTGGTGTACAAAGCTCAGGGTGTGTGTTTCAATCCATACAACACTCAATTGAGTCTGCACATATGTGACTCCCTATTGAAGGTATCAAATCCTTCCAACTGCTCAATGTACACCTCTTCATCAATCACTCCATTGAGGAATGTTTCCTTCACATCCATCTGATGTATCTTCCATCCCATCTGCATTAATAGTGCTAGAATTGATCTGATTGAAGAGTACCTTGCAACTAGAACAAAGGTCTCCTCATAATAAATTCCCTCCACCTGAGAGAACCCTCTGGCCACAAATCTAGCCTTGTGTTTCTACAAACTCCCATTTACTACTTGATTTACCTTGTCAGGCCATTTGGAACTCACCACTGACTTGTCTGCTGGTCTTGGGACTACTTCTAAAAAATTATTTCTGATAATGGAGTCATACTCCTCTACCATGACATCAACCCATACTGGTTGTTGCACTGCTTCCTCAAATGAGGATGGCTTAATCTCTACACTATCAGAGCCATATAGACAATGTACCAAGATGGTGACCTCCTATTCTTACATTGTGATGTGGGTTATCCCACATTCTCTCTAGAATCATGCATTAATATGTCAGACTTTATGGTGTGCTTCCTCCCATCTCTGGAAGTCTTTACATGAGTGGGTGCTTCCACTCTCTACTCCTCTACATGTTACTGCTCCACATCATCCTCGGGTTCTTCCTTTGGAGCTGAAATATCCTCATCTATATGCAACTAAAGCTCCCCCGCAAAGGAACATCTCATGGCCTTCTCTTCCTTAGGCTTTAATCCTTGAACTTCAGAAGACCATAACTTTTGATCTAGAAGTCCATTTTTGGACTTCCACATATCATTGGAAAGATTGTTGAGAGAAGTTTCCAATAGAGAGGGTCCAATTTAGACTTTGAGTCTTTTTGAGGCTTGGAAGATGACGACAAATTTCTATGAACTTTTGCACTCTTTTGATAGCTGAAAACATAATTTGCAGTAGGTGACAACACTACCGAGCACCCGAGATAAGCCCCTTTTTTTGTTATGAAAAAGTAATACATAATAATAATATAAATTTTTTCACAATAAAAAAATAATAATAAAATTATAAAATAAATTGTTATTTCAATTTAATTACAAAATTAATTATAAAATTAATAAAATAAATGGAAAACAAAAAGATAAATAAGATAATTTTTTATAAAATAAATGAAATTATTTTCTTTTAAGTAACAATTTTTTTTATTAATTTTCTTTATAATCAAATAAAAAAGAAAAAACATAATTAAATAATAAATAAAATGTAATTCCTCTGTAATACATGGTATTGTATACTATTGTATACATCATCTTTGTTCTCAGTGAACAATGCTTGTTGCTTGTTCTTTTTAGAACATTTCATCAAAATTTACTTTTGTTTTTCTAATAGATTTCCCGATTTGAGTAGCTATTCGCTCATCTTTATTTATTAATACCATCCATAAAAAGTTATAATCAATAAAGTGTAAGAGTATTTTCAGTTTGTCATTATTATTTCTTTCATACACTTTTTCTTTTAAAAAATAAAAGTGTGTCCAAAATCTTATACCCTAACACTTTAATAAATTTAACAAAAAAAACATCCCCAACTCAACTTTGAACATGTTAAGAGTTTCTAATGAACAATAAACAACATATGTGGTATCTCTCAACTTTGAAATTTTTGCCTTTTAGTGATATAAATGCTATCAATAAACTTTATTAATATATTTGTTTAAAGACATGTAAACTTTTTCATAAATATCTTTTTCTAAATCATTTTTACCCAATAAACATATCATTTTTTAAAGCCATTTTCACTAAATTAACATATATTTTTTAAACCATAATCTATATAACCAAACAAATAAAAAATAAATATTAACATTTAATTTATCATCTTTCAAAAACATTATAATAAAACAAATATAACGCTATAACAAAACAAATAAAATAATGACGAAGTACTGCCCTAACATATTTCAAAACAAGTAAACCTTTAGTTTATAATTTTTAAAAAACATTATAGCCAACGAAAATGACGAATTACCAAGCTTGATGCTTCCTTGATTTTGGAAAAGACACATGAGACATAGTCTTCATTTGAGACGATTCTTCCTCCTCTAATTCTTTAATTTTCTCCAGGCTAAAAGGATAAGCCTTTGGTCCCCACCTATCTAGCAAAGGCAGTACAGGTTTATCAGGTGTAAATAATTTCCCATTCGGCTCTATTATCGTGATTATGGGACGCTCCTTTGCCCATAACTCTGATCCTTGGTCTGGTAGACACCCTTTAATGAGAAAGTACTTCACGACTCTGGTCAATATCCATGGCTCTTTTAGGACCAACCATGGAACCTCTCCTGAAAACTGTTCAAATACCTCCAATCTTATATTTGTATTTGGCTGCACAAGTGGAATTGATATAACTTCTAAGTTAAGAGACTCTTTCATCATATTATACAGTTGAATCAAAGAGCCGAGACGAATATCACAACATATATCAAAAGGTCTGATGTCCAAGAAGATCCTTTTTCCTTCCATTTCTTTACCCCGCATGCAAAAGGTCTGGCGTTTTCATTTGAAGCCTGCAATTATAATATAAACAAAGTAAAGAACAGTTAGTTAATAGAATAGAGAACAGTCAGTACATGGGACTGAAATATTTATTTATAAAATAGAGAACAGTCAGTACATACTACTGAAATATTTATTTATTTGGAATGAAAGTTAGGGAATATTTATTTGGAATGAAAGTTGGGAATATTTATTTGTATTTCTCTGTATTTGGTGGATGGTAAACTCCGTTGGTCTTCATTACTAGGTGTGCTTCAAGGAAATAAAAAAAGAACTTGTCATTCACAACAACTAACAATAATATCAGAGAATTTTGCATCTGACTCTAAACTATTATCAGAGAATTTCACATCTGACTCTAAACTAATTTTGCATCTGACTCTAAACTATTATCAGAGAATTTCACATCTGACTCTAAACTACTTGAAATAACCTTCTGGAACTGAAATTTGTTATAAATATCCGGATAAAATTGTTCAAAAAAAATTATAACAAAAAACAAAACTTAATACCTTCCGTGATGCATAATTTTTACAAAACAAAAAATTAATACCTTCGGTGATGCATAATTTTTACAAAACACAGAACTTAATACCTTCTCTGATCCATAATTTTTATTTCTCTGAAAAATATCAGTGGTTGGTTCCCTTCCAGTTGCAAACAGTTCCTTTAACAACTCAATATTACTCTCTCTGGCTGTTTGTACTAGTTGTGTCAACCTGTGGTAACTTCTACAGTTGCACAATAAAAATTCCTCCACTTCACGGCCTGTCAAAAGTTTCCAACAAGGAAGATATTTAGTAGCACCTTCTTTGTCTCTCACCATCTTCGTTCTCATCTGAATATAAGAATACTTTCCATCTTCTTCCCGTGATTGATCTGCAGTATCGAATGTTGAGATCACCTTTCGATGCACATCATAAACATGAGTGTCCCGATTCCTATGCCCCACAATTTTGTCCTTCACATTCACAGGCAATTTATTAAAATTGCTGCCCATATAAATTATTTCAAAGTTCGTTTGGATTTCATCTATCGTGTCTTCAAATAAAGGCCACGGGAAATCATAACAGTAGTCTCTATGGAAATCAAATATGAGGAGCAAGAGGGAGTCTGCACGAAGATGGTCAGATAGATGGAATGGCTCTCCTTGTCCATTGGTGAGAAGCGAATCGAGTTCTGATGACAAGTTCTTTTCTATATTATCCCTTTCATCCTTCGACAAAGCCTGAAGAGAAATCTAAAGTCAGTGCGAAGAAAAAATTATATATAATTCATATTTATTATAGAAGTCCACATAATAGGGATGGATGGATGTTATGTTACCTGTCCTGTGCGCACTACCAAAGACCATAATGGATTGCCTTCTTTTTGAATTTCTTCCCATCTCTTCAGCAACATTTGGCTATCGACAATTGTCACATATTGTAATGTTTTTATCTTCAATACAAGGTCCATCTCTTTCCCTTTCAACATTGGACAACCACTTAGATAAAACCGTCGCAATGAGGGAAGGCAATGGAAATATTCAGGAAGTCTTTTCAAACTGTGGCACCCATCCAGGTGTAGAGATTCCAAGCAGCAAAGGCGATGGAAGTCATAACATAATTCTTCGAGGTTGTAGCAGTCAGCTAAATCCAGTTTTTTCAAACACTTGAGTCGACCAAAACCTTCTGGAAGTTTCTTTAAACTCGTACATTCTTCTAGATAAAACTTTCTTAAATTTACTAATTCCCCAATTCTATCTGGAAGTCTCTGTAAATTGCTGCACTTAACCAATGAAAGATCTGTGATAAAGGAAAGGTTGCAGATGCCATTAGGTAGTTCTTTTAAACTTGAACAGCCTGACATATCCATTGACAAGGCCAAAGAGTTCATCTGTCCAATGCTTTCTGGAATACTTCTTAACTCACTACACTTCTTCAAACCTAATTCAGCAAGTGATGTTAAGTTTCCTAACCCATGAGGGAGATCTAGTAGTCTTTCGCAAAAAGACAGATTCAGTAACTTCAACGCTGTGAGTTTCTCAAAATTATTAGGAAGCAATATTAGATTCTTGCAACCTTGAAAATTGAGTTCTTGCAAAGAAGTTAACCAACCAAAATCTTCAGGCAATTGCCTTAAACTCGAACAGTATTCCATTCTGATTGATCTTAAAGATTGAAGTTTTAAAATTGACTGTGGTAGTTCCTCTACAGATGTGCAATATGAAAGTGTTAGTTCTTCCAAACCATTTACTAGATCTCTCAGGTCTTCAGGCAATTTTTTCAACGCTACAAAGTGGGTCAAATTTAGTATCCGCAAACTCCCGAGTTGCTGAAGATCGCCGGAAGAAATTTCAAAGGCATGGGGATGTAACCTTCCATCAAACTCCATGTATCTAAGACTCGACGGTATCTGCAAGTTATTTGTGACAACCATAGTTATTCGAATCATCAAAACTAATAAAAGGGTTCACTTTTAAAAGAAAAATGAGTGGGCAGGCATTGGACTAAAGATTTGAAAGAGACTTACCTTACGGAAATTCAAATCCTTTGATTCGTACTTCAAATATTTCAATCCCTTTGAATTGGATACATCAAAGGGAAGATTGGGAATTGCAGCCTGTAGAAAGATCAAGTTCCCAAACGTTTTATTACATTTGTCCTGCACTTTTATAAAGTTTCCCAGTGCAAGAACTCTCAGGGAACTATACATGACAAAATGACATCGTGTACAACTACAACCCCATTTATGCCTCTGGTTACAAGTGCTCTACTTTCCAGCATATCCAGTTCAATCTGTCCCACAATATCTGCCACTGTGTCCCAAGCCCATCCTTTGAAAAAGGAACAAATATCCAGAAATGGATCTTTCAATACCTCAGGGAGATAATTGTATGCGAAGAGGTAGGACTCTATTTTCCCGATTTCACTGTCCCATTTGTCTTTCTGCTTCAACAATATTCTATAGGCCTTTTGTTTATCATTTTCTTCACGTATGAATCCTCCTACCAGTTCCAAAAGTTTTGGAATTCCACCATATGACTACGATCTTGTTCAATTGGGTAGAATTTATTTGCTTCTCCTTGTAGTTTGTCCCATCATAAATTTCTCTCCCCAAAAGATGCATAGCTTCTGCATCAGGAAGCCCTTTCATAGCATAAACTATAGTTTTCATTTGTAGCGCTCTACGGACTTCTATGTTACGTGCAGTGAGAAGCAGTCTCACTTTCTTCGCTTTATTCATATCCTTGGGCAAAAGCCGCCCAAGCTCATCTTGCCCCAAAACGTTATCAATGTAAATAAAGGCGGGCACCTTCTCTAGCATTCCGCCCAGTTCTCGCTGTCCATCCTCATGCTTTCTAATATCTGGAACCGTCTCTCCATGTTCCATCAAATCTTTTAAGATCAACCTCTGCAACTCTACTATCTTTGGAGTTGAATCGATATTTTCGAAGAGTTGAACTGTGGAATATTTACATCCTTGAATGTCAAGGAGTGAAAATACGGCATCTGCAAGGGTGGTTTTACCTATTCCTCCGAATCCATGCAACATAACCGCAATAGCATTCTTTTCACTGCCCAATTCCAAAAGATCAATAATTTCCTTTGCTGGCTCCCTAATCCCAACTGTTTCAACAAATCATTTAACATTAGATCCATGTCTGTAGTAATAGACTTCAAATTGAATAAATCAATTTGACAATGTATTCACCTGCATGTTCCGGATATCTTCTGGATAGAGGCGCTTTCTTCCGGTCATTAGCATCTAAAATACAAATACCCATTTGTGTATAAATCTGCCTGTACATGCGATCTATCTCTTGTCTGAAATTATCCAGATCTTCCTTGTTTACCAAGGCTTTGAAGAACCTGTAATGATTCAATGAAATTTCATTTGAACACTGATTTCTCTTTATTGGACATGGGCATGCGTTTGACAAGGACGAGGGCCGAGGCAGGGCCATTCTCAGAGAACAAAGTTGAACATTCAAAAAAGGCAAACAGAGAATTGCTCCATTGATTATGGTGCAGTGACGTGGAAGCACACGTGGACCTTTTATATGGCCAGATCTAAATTTCAATAATAGGAAAAGGTTGGAGTTGTCATGTGCCTCAGATGGACTGTTATTTTAGTCACATTCCTTTATGGTTGAATGTTTCTACTTCTAATGATTATTTCATTTTAATTGAAGGTAAACATGAGAATAAGATTTCCTTGGATATGGTACAAAGAATAAGAATCGTGTATATGCTTGAAACATGTGAATACTTCATTTGGTTGAAGGTGTAGATACGTTAATCATCTATATTTCAATGGGATAAAATACACTTTAAATATTATAACAAGTGAGCAGTGGGTAAGATGAGAGAGAGAGAGTTAATAAATGGTTTGAAGTAGTAGAAAAAAAGGGGGGGAAACAGAGGATACATCTGTTTGCTTTTCCTATGTATCTAATTCTTGATCTGAATTGAATAAAGATTTAGAGAAACTTGTTAGGGTTCTGTGATTGCCCCTTGCCTCTTTATGATGTGTGGTTTATGAATTTGGTAGGAAAACTTCTTTGAAGAGCTGCTATAACTAATCTATTTCCTCTTTGACAGTTTATTACAGGCATCGGATACTTTATTTGTGTATGAATTTGGTAGGAAAACTTCTTTGAAGAGCTGCAGTACCTACTCTATTTCCTCTTGACAGTTTATTACAGGCAGCGGATACTGTTATTTGTGTATGTGAGAAACAGATTGAATGAGATCTGCTTTTTCAGAAGAAAGTATATTTTGACCAAATCAGGGACAAGTTGGACAGTAAATTTATCAGGGAACATTTGCATCCATTTGATTGAATAAAGGATTCTCATGCCGTGGGTTGAATGATACTTTGTTTGGACTCTAACTGAGGGAAACTTGTTAGAAGGCTGTCATTTCTCCTTGCCTCTTTAATTTATTATGCGTGGTGTATGAATTTGGTAGGAAAACTTCTTTGAAGACCTCCAATACCTACTCTATTTCCACTTGACAGTTTATTACGGGGAGCTGATACTGTTATTTGTGTGTAGCAGATTGAATTAGATTTCCTTTTTCAAAACGAAGCATATTTGGACCAAACCAGGGACATCTTGGAGAGTAGATGTACCATATTTAGACCAAATCAGGGACAAATTGGGAGAGTAGATTTGCATCCATTTGATTGAATGCTTCGGTTTTGGGTTATTAGCAGGTCTCTGAAACTTTTGAATGTTTAATGACATTGTTTAATGACATAGTTGTGGGGTTTTCATCGAGAGCTCTATATGTGCGTATCAATATATAAACAGTCAAACAAACAAATAAGATTAGACTGTTCATGACTCACTTGGAAAATTTTGATGAGTCAATCTGACAACAGCACATGATGTAGCCTTCGACTACCAATTCGGTTGCTTCTTTAATTACATCGTACATTCCTTGAGGGCTTTCTTTGAAATGCTTGACAAGTTTGGCCAGAAAAATCATTTCCTTCAGAAGACGCAGGCACTCAGCTTTGTTGGCATCAACCTCTTCAAACCTCTCCACGATATTTGCTACTACAACGAGACCTGCAGTAACCAAGTGTGCCGTTCCCATACCCTGAAGGCAGCGCTAACAGCTGTCTTGATTGCGTCACCAGGAATAACATCTTGCTGAATATGATAAAATAAAGAAGAAGAATTTAGATGATGGACACGATCCTCGAATTTGACCATAAAAAGTTCTATGAATTAATTAAGCATTGTCAAATCATGAAGTTCCAAGTTTAATACTCAAGTTCCAAGTTTAATACTCACAACGACATTGATTCCCTCTGATACGAACTCTTTTAATTTGAATAATGTTTTGGAAGCAGGGGGCCAATATTGTTGAGCACCCTTCCTTTTTGACGAATTTTTGCTTCCCTGAACAAAGGGAAGCGAAATTTCATTCATTCTGTCCGGTAATTTTTCAATGTGCAGGTGTCCATATAAAATCACATTATCGATATCAATGATAGCGATGAAGTTTACCTGGATGAGTTCCAAGCGTTGGGATATGTGCTTAATAAGACCGTCGAGATCAACCTCCACATTGTCTCCTTCCAGCGCCGAACCGTCTTTATTTCTGATGCCAATAGTGTTGGAAATGGTAATTTCTCCTGTGCGCGGGATGCCAGCAGCAATGGCGCGCAGTCAGCAGTCAACGGAGATAGAAAACCACCCAGCGGTAAATCAAAACCAGCAGGATCATATCGCACCACCCTTCCGCACAAAGCTGTTTCCGTGCATCGAGCTCCGATGCAATTGGGAGCTGACAGGTGTTCAAGCGCTGATGCTGGCCTGACATCAGCCTGTCCAATCCGTCGGAAGGTATCGAGCACCCAACTTACCTCTCCCGATACCCGTCCGATCGTGGTGCTTCTCTGTCCGCCGTTTGATCTCCGGGAAAGGACAGTGCAGTTTAAACCTGTCCAATGTACGCGGGCCCGTCGAAAATTAATATTCTCCATACCTTATGTTTAAACGTCTGACATAGTTTTTGGTAGGGTCGTAAATATTCTACGGCGAAGTTATTATGGTGTATGGGCCGAAACATATGGTAAGTTTTTTTTATATTTATTTAATATCACGTTGACCAATCTTTTTGGTATGTAAAAACAACAAAACCCGCGGTGATTAAAAAAAATGAAGCTGTCTGCAATGTATTTTTTTTTGGCATATGAAAAAAGGGGAGAAGACAGGGGTCCGTGATATATGAAAAATGTGTGTGTAGTTTTTTTTGAGCAAGGGGCAGCAAGTAAAACTGAGGGTCTGCAGAACCCGTGAAAAACCAGAGAGTTACATTTTGTATTGCAGGGAATGCATAGAAGTGCATAAATATTTCTGGGTTTGTAATGAAAAAGGTTTTATGCAGCAAAGTGATTTTGCTTGTAATGTAAGAAGTAAAAATTGCATAGCAGTGCAGGAGGAAAAGGCAGAGAAAGTAAATGAAGAAAACCAGTGGGTTGTTTTGTTTCAAAACCATGAGTTGTTTCACACTGAAGTGAAAAGGTAAACCTGTAAATCCCTGTGATTTTTGTTTTCACACAGCAGTGAATGTAAATGAAATATTTACACAGTGGTGTAAAATTTCATAGGAGGCAGAGTAAGTTTTGTAAAATGTTTTGGTGAATCCCTCTGAGTAAAAGAGGATGAATATGTCTCTGTAAATTCTCAGGTGAAAACAGAGTTTTGGTTTAATCTTGTTTTTGGTAAATCTCTCTCAGCAAAGAGGATGAATGTGTAACTGTGAATTTATTTTAATGAATGGAAATCTTTTATGGTGGTGCATTACTCTGTTCAGTGAATTTTTTTTAAGGGTAAAGATCCTGGAGTAGCAAAGGAAACAGAGCATTGCCTCTGTGTTTTGTATTTTGTGGTTTTGGTATTTTCCCATTGCAAGTAAAAATACCCATCAGTGGTATCAGAGCTAGTCCAGGCTCTTTGATGGTGACAGAGCAGGTTCATGCTCTTTGAAGAGTCAAAGAAGCTAAAGGAAAGACCCTTGTTGCAGCAGCAGTAAAGCTTCTCCAGCTGTGTGAAGTTTCAGCCAAAGGGATTCAGGTATTCCTCAAAATTTTTGAGTTACTGTTAAAAAAAACAGTCAGTGGTTTTAAAAAAAAACACAGTCAGGGATTTTTAAAAATTGTTAAGAATGGCAAGGTCAAAGAAGAAAGTGTCCAAATCCCCTAAAGTTGTGTCTCCCTCTTCTACTAAAATAGAAGACAATCAATTTGTAAACTTTCTATTTGAGGCTCCAAGGTTCGATGGGGACTTTGATATGTGGGAAATAATAATGAGGACTTTCCTACAGTCTGAAGGCATGGAAATTTGGGAGTCAGTGATTGATGATAGCAAAATGGATGGAGAATCCAAGGAGTACAATGCAAGGGCAGCAAAGATAATCTTGGATGGGCTGCCTGATTCTGTAAAGAAGAATCTAGGAAAATATTCATCAGCAAAGGATATATGGGACAGACTGCATGAGCTTCATGCAAAGGGAGCACTGACCATGACCATGAGTGAAGAAGGAGATTCTGAACCCATCGTAGAAGCTGAAAATGAGAATGTTGATCTCATCAAGCTTCAAGTGCAAGAAAGGGATGAAGAGCTTGCCAAGCTTAAGAAGGAACTTGATGAAAGCAAAAGGAAGCATCATGAAGAAGTCATATCTATGACAAATCAGTTGAATAAAGCAAAGAAGCAGGAAGATGCCTTGTCAAGTCAACTTGAACAAAGGCACAAGAGAGTGAACAAACTTGTAGAAGAGATTGGACAGTACAAGGTAGAGGTATCCTCCCTTAAGTCTGATCTACAAGAAGGCAAGACGCAGGCAGAAGAAGCCAAGAAGCAGGCACAAGAAGCTGAGAAGAAAATGGAGAGCAGTCAAGCAGAAATCTCCAAAATGAAGTCAAATATAATCTCCCTTAAAATAGTAGCAGCTGAAGCTACTCGTAGCAAGGAAGAAACTGAGGGACAGCTTACAAAGAAGAATGCTGAGTGTGAAAGATTAGAAGAGGAGATTGTCCTCCTCAGGAAGAAAGTTGAAGGGATGAACAAAATCATGAAGAGCTCTCAAGCTTTGGATGACATGCTCAGCTATCACAGATTTCCATCTGATAAATCAGGACTTGGGTATGTAGGTGAATCCTCAAACAAGGATGAAAATGCTTTAAGCAAAGGAGATGTGAAGAAGCCAGAAAGAAATGGTGATGCTCCTAGTTCCAGCAAAGGCAAGGAGAAAAATGAACGCTGCCATAGAAGAAATCCAGCTCCAAGAAGAATTGTAGCTGATGGGAAAGATGCAAGAGGCAATGGTGATCATCAAAGGATTTCAAGGCAGCAAGGCTTCAGAAGTACGTCAAGGAAACCTCCATCTCCCAGGTACCAAAGTTCATTTTTTGGTTATTGTTATTCTTGTTCAAACTTTGGTCATATGGCAAAAGATTGTAGAGCATTTCATGGAAATAGATGTTGTGGTCCCCGACAATCTCCAAGAAATAATTTCACAAAAGGAAATCATGAATTTTTATTCATGAAAAATGTTGAATGTTTCAAGTGTCATGACATTGGGCATATGGCACGAGATTGTAACTTGACATGGGCTCTTACACAAGCTAGACCCATGCAAAAGAAGAAAGTTACACAAGTATGGAGAAGGAAGGAAAGGCAATCTGAAAATTCCTTGAACTCCCCAGTGAATCTAAATTTGTTTTGAGAAAAATCTGCCAAAAGAAGACAAGCACACATTAAAGGGGAGCTTGTAATTTTTGTTGTTGAACTGTCTTAACAGTCACTCTTTGATGAAGACATTTTTATAAGGGAAAAATATGAAGTTAAATCTGCCATAACAGCAGAGAAGAAAAAGGGGCAGCGCTCAAATGTGAAGTGTAGCAGCGCAATGAGAAAAGTATGCAAAGCATGGAGACCCTCACAGCAGTGGGAAGATAGAACAAAAAAAAAAAAAACAGCAGTTGTTTGAATTTTGTTTTGGAGCACATGCATTTAATTGCATAGCAATGGAAGGTAGTTTTCCTTCTATGTAATGTGAGAAAACATACTCACAGCAGAGTGAGTACAATACTCAGTAATAAAAAAAAATTGTAATGTTTTCATATGCAATGCAGCATACAAAAGAAATGCATAAAGAGAAACAGGGACAGCAGATTTTTAATGCACATTGGTGAATGAAAATGTGTGACAGCAGAAAAATGAAAGGAGCTGCACAGCAGTGCATTGTGAAAAAAAATGAATGAAGACTAAGATTGTGTGAAGCAAGGTGAAAGAAAAGGCAGCAGTCCGTGTTTTTTTCTTGTTGTGTGGAGAATGCAGTGCAAAACAGCGTGAGAATGATTTCTCTCTATGTGCAAGTAATGGAGAGTAAAGAGTTAGTGTATGGGCACACAACAGTATGATGAAACAAAGGACAGCCACAGTGCAAATTGCAGAGGCAACGCAGCAGCAAATAAAAAACCCAGGATGACAGAGTCTATGGTTATGGGTATGGACAGCAGTACATAAAAAAATGCAGCAGCATGATGGCAAGAAGGAGAAGCACGGTAGTGCGAAGAAATGTGTTTTTACACAATAATGCAAATAAGAAAAGGCAGCAGCTTGAAGTTTTTGGACAGCAGCAGATGGAAAAGAAATTTTTTCCTTTACAACAGTGTAAATTTGTAAGGTGGGACAGAGTAATTGTTCCAGAAAAGATTGAGCATTCTGTCTTTGAAGAATCTACAAGAATGCAGAGTTTGCAAAGAAAAGTAAGTGAAGTGTAGCGACACCTCAGCAAGTGAAGACACAGCAGTGTGAGGTAGACGCAGCAAAGAAGATGGCACAACAGTACAGCAGAGAATATGCAGCAGCAGCAGCATAAAAGAACAAGGTAATGAGTATGCACAATAGTGCAATGAATGTTTTGTTTTGAAACTGCATCTAAAACAGTGTATGGTAGTAATCCCTCCGTGAGAGGAAGTGAAATTCTCAGTGTATCCCTCTATTAAAGAGGAAGGTGCTTTTCAACACAGTGTCATGGTAAATCCCTCTGTCAAGAGGAAGATGCTTTTTAGCATACACATGGGAAATCCCTCTATCAAGAGGATGATGCTTTTCAGCATAGTCACAGGTATATCCCTCTGTCAAGAGGAAGGTGTTCTTTAGCACATTGTTATGGTGGATCCCTCTGTCATGAGGAAGGTGCTCTTAAGCACAGTTTCAGGTTAATCCCTCTATTAAGAGGAAGACTATTTTGTTGTTTGTGGAACTGCATGTGAAGCAGTGTTGGAGAATCCCTCTGTGAAGAGGAAGATGCTTTTCAGCATAGACAGTGGTGAATCCCTCTATTAAGAGGAAGACTCTTTTGCAACAACAGCATGTCAAGGAGTTGAGGAAGTGTTTGGGTAAGATTGAATGCCCAGCAGGTGAAATTAAAGGGGAGTGTTGGAAATGGTAATTT
>APFE030766314.1:44732-59713 GCA_000404065.3 Pinus taeda
CATTCCTACTCAATCTCTGCTCATGTGTTATCAGTGATGCATGTAGCTCATCAACTGAAAAGTTTGAGAGATCCTTTGTCTCTTCAATGGTGGTGACAATAGCATCAAACTTTGAGGGTAAGACCCTCAATATTTTCTCCACAATCCTCATTTATTCAATGGTTTCTCCATGAGTCCTCATATGTGTGATCAGACCAATTACATGTGTGAAGAATGAGTCAATGTTGTCTGACTCCTTCATGTTCAGATGCTCAAAATCTCTCCTCAGCAACTGTAGTTTTGTTGTCTTCACTTTCTCCATGCCTTGATAGGCTGTCTTGAGGGTCTGCCATGCTTCTTGGGATGTCTTAGCTGCTACTATCCTTGGAAACACACTCTGGTCTACTGCTTGATACAAAAATACAAGGGCTTTTGAGTCCTTCTTCCTATTGCTCTTTAATAGATCTTTCTCTGCTGGAGTTAATCTATTAAACTCATTTTCATCTGCTGGTTTTTCAAAACCATCTTGAACTAATTGCCATAAATCTTTACAGGCAAACAGGGCTCTCATGGTTATTGCCCAATAGTCATAGTTTTTCCCATTGAACTGTGGGAGCTGGGTGTTAAACATACCCATACCAATGCTTGTGCTGGCCATTCCTGCACTCTTTAACTATGCTGTAAAATGCTTGACTGTGTATTTAAAATACTGATTGTTTCTTCAGCAGTAACACACAAAAACTTTGAGGAATACCTGAATCCTTTTGCCTGAGACTTCACTTTGCTGGAGAAGATCTACTGCTGCAACAAAAGACTCCTCCCTTCAACTTCTTTGTCACCTTCAAAGAGCTTAAGCCTGTTCTGATACCACTGTTGGGGATTTTTCTGGCAAAATCTCAAAAACAAAAAAAATTCAAGCACACAGAGGCAATGCTCTGTTTCCTTTACTCCAGGACCTTTTTGCACAGGGAAGCTTTTTAAAAAAATTACTCAGAACAGAGTATTGCACCACCATAAAAGATTTTCTATTCATTAAAATAAAAATCACTGATACATATTCATCATCTTTCACTCAGAGGGATTCACCAAAACATTTCAACAAAATTACTGTCTCCTTTGAAATTTTACACCACTGTGTGTAAAAATTTCATTTACATTCAATGTTGTGTGAAAACAAAGATTACAATGATTTACTGCTGTAAAAGAAATAAAAGGATCGACACAGTGATGTGTGAAAAATTACATATTCACCAAAACTTACTTTTCCTTTTTTCACTGCTGTGTGAAACAATTCATGGTTTTTTAATACATGCTTCCCCCTGGTTTTCTTCATTCACTTTTTCGCACTGTTGTGCTTTTCAATTTCCCGTCCATTTGCAAAATGAACACAAAACATTACATAAAACCAAAATCCAAAAAAAATAATACGTTGACTTATGACCATACCTATCAAATAAATTCACCATACTTCCGTAAATAAAAATTAAAACACCTACCAACATTCTACGAACTACATTAAATCACATTAATCTCTTTACGTGGGCGGTCAACCAAAAATTTTGTCTTACTCCACGCAATGTTTATTTGATGCAGGCCCGTATGCATGTTGGAGCAATCGACGGTGGAGAGCGATGGAGCAGATCAGATGGCGGAGGAGATATCAGAAGAACCTTTTTAATCGACATTTACCTTCCGAGAAATTGTCAGAGCGTGATGTCATGCCTCAGCCACGCGTCAACACTTGAACTTTCTCGGAACGCCTATGTACGAAAACCACTTCACGCAAAAGCGGTCCCGAAAAATTTACCGCGGGTTTGTGGTTTTACTTTGGTGGTTTTGGGCGTATTAAATGATGGCCGGTTCAAATGATGCACGGTTGAAATTACAATTTCAACAAGATAGATGGAATGGCACTCCTTGTACATTGGTGTAAAGGGAATCAAGTTCTGATAAAAAGTTCTTCTCTATATTATCCCTTTCATCCTTGAAAAAGGCTGAAGAGAAATCTAAAGTCAATACAAACATAATTTATACAAAATCCATATTTATTATAAAAGTCCACCTCATAGGGATGGATCGATGTTATATTACCTGTCCTGTACGCACAAGTTGGAAGTCATAACATAATTCTTCGAGGTTGTAGCAGTAAGCTAAATCCAGCTTTTTCAAACACTTGAGTTGACCAAAACTTTCTGGAAGTTTCTTTAAGCTCGTACATTCTTCCATATAAAACTTTCTTAAATTTACTAATTCCTCAATTCTATCTGGAAGATTTTGTAAATTGCTACACTCTATCAATGACAGATCTAGTAGCCTTTCGCAAAAGCATAGATCCAGTAACTTCAACGCTGTAACTTTCTCAAAATTATTAGGAAGTAATTTTGGATTCTTGCAAACTTGAAAATTGAGTTCTTGCAAAGAACTCAACCATCCAAAATCTTGAGGCAATTGCCTTCAACTCGAACAGTACTCCATTCTGATTAATCTTAAAGATTGAAGCTTTAAAATTGGCCCTTGTAGTTCCTCTACAGATGTGGAATATGAAAGTGCTAGTTTTTCCAAACTATTTACTAGATCTCCCAGGTCTTCAGACAATTTTGGTATTCGCAAACTGCGAGTTGGTGAAGATCACCGGAAGAGGTCTTCAGACAATTTTAGTATCCGCAAACTGCGAGTTGCTGAAGATCACCGGAAGAGATTTCAAAGGCATGGCAATGTAACCTTCCATCAAACTCCATGTATTTAAGACTCGAGGGTATCACCGGAAGAGATTTCAAAGGCATGGGATGTAACCTTCCATCAAACTATTTGTGACAACCATAGTTACGTCGAATCATTAAAACTTATAAAAATTTCATTTTAAAAAAAAAATTGAGTCTCACTGGACTAAATATTTGAAACAGACTTACCTTGTGGAAATTCAAATCCTTTGGTTGGTATTTCAAATATTTCAATCCCTTTGACTTGGACACATCAAAGGGAAGATTGGTAATTGCATCTTGTAAAAAGACCAAGTTCCCAAACGTTTTGTTACATATGTCCTGCACTTTTAAAAAGTTTCATAGTGCAAGAACTCTCACGGAACTACACAGAAGTCCAATTTTGACGTTGATATATCTAATACATCTTTATTATTTTCATTCAGCCATATACCTTTGATCTCTGGAATTTCATGCATGACATGAACAAATATAAGTGCCTAATTCATTTAGGCATACTAAACAAAATTAATTCCATGATCTCATACAAGCTCTTTAATTTGCTTTCCATTGGTGAATGTATAAGATCGATGGACAAAATGATATCGTGTACAAATACAACCTCATTTGTGCCTCTAGTTACAAGTGCTCTATTTTTTAGCATATCTAGTTCAATGTATCCCACAATATCTGTCATTATGTTTCAAATATTAAGAATAACAACAATTAAAATCAAAATCATTGTTAAAATGTAAAATGTAATTATCTTAGTAAATATGGTTTTTTCGTTCAAGTAGTTGTGTAACCATAGGGAATTATGTAACAAAGTTTTTGTATTAAAATAAGGATTGCCCAAGAGACTCGATGTAACATTTGGAATGTGATTCTTGACTTTGGTGTAATAAAATTTCTAATCATTTACCACGTAGAGATTGTTGGTTTTACTTTGTGGGTTTTCCTAATTACTTTAAACCCTAACCAAGATCTACTCCTTTGTAAGAAATTAAAATTAATGCACAGCGGAATTTACTTTCCATCTTCAAAGGTTCCTGGTCTTGACTTGAGTTATTGGCTCTTGAATCCTTCCAAGAGCTTGGAATCCTTTTCTCTGGCGATCCTTGACAGAGTATCTAGTCTTCAATGGAGCAGACAATTTTTCTGGGTTGATTGCAAGCCTTGGAGACTCAGCCCTTTTATAGCAGTGCAAAACCCCAATCCTAGGGCAGCGGAAATTTAGCTGAAACAAGTCTGTCAAGAAATCTGAAATTTCGGATTTCATCAGATTTTGAAATCGGGAACTTTCCAGAAAAACTGAAATCAATCAGAATAGATTCTGATTTCCTTATTTAGCTCAAATTTATTACTGCTATATTTTATCACATAATCGTCCATTAACAATTATAATTGTTAACATTATTATAATGTATTTGTATCCAATCCTCATTTAAATACTATAATGCCATACTTAATTAATCACTTATTTGGCATATTTAATCTTAACATAAATTAATCTGCTGAACAGTGTTTAGATATCATAATCATAATGCACGTATGTCCAACTTAATTATTGTAATTAGACGTCTCTAAATCCAACAATCTCCCACATGGACAAGTGCAACCTTTTGATTATATATCCTTAACTTTATTGCATGCAACTTTTCTGTCTTTACTTATCTTAAACAATTTCGTCCATCAATTATGCTAACAAATGACTTAAGCGGCATTTGTCACATTTATTCGCAACTAAACTGACATAAATCACGCTGCCAACATAACTGAATGACATGAATCTGATTTGGACATATAGTTTAGAAATTACACGCAAGTGTGATTAGACGTGCCTATTTCTAATTGAGTCACCTTTACTTTACTGTATGAGGCCAAAAATTTAAACTTTAAAGAAAGAAATAATGAAACTGAAACTGAATGCAACTTGTATATATCATCAAAAGGTTGCACTTGTCCATGTGGGAGATTGTTGGATTTAGAGACGTCTAATTACAATAATTTAGGTTGGACATGCGTGCATTATGATTATGATATCAAATACTGTTAGCAAGTCCAACCTAGATTATTGTAATTAGACGTCTCTAAATCCAACAAAATATCCTCTGTAGCCATGACCACTATTGGAACACAGGAAGAAAAGGAGGAGATAGCGGTTTCTGGAACGGTGGAAGAGGACGAGGCAACATATGGAAGATGAGATGGAGAGGAGAAGGCATCACCTGATGGAGGAGGAGGCAGCACCTTATCCTGGTTTACAACAACAGCACAAGAGGAGGTGTCTTGATGTGCAGAAGAAGAGGAACACGGCTCAACACTCTTCAGTTGGGCATTTGACTTTGACGTTGATGCAGGGATTCTGGGGTCATGCCGTGTAGCAACTGTTGGAAAAGCAGCGTTTGTATCGACATCTTTGGAAAAAGTAGTTGCGGGGGAGGAAGTAGAAGGGGTGTTTCTCCCCAGAAAGCAAGAAAAACAGGAGCAGGAGCAATCCTTTTTCGTCATTGTAGTAAAAACAAAACAAAGAAGGACGAGAGTGGAAAAACTGAAATTTGAAACTATCAGTTCTACGAATTCACTCAAATTCACTCACTGCAATATATCATAAATATTATCATTTAGCTACCTTCTCCTTCTGAACATATGTATTGATGTGATCTGTGCCAACCTGAAACATTGTCTTAATATGCAGAGGGCAGAGGGAAAAGAAAATAAGGCTGCAAGAAATTCTTCGATATACACCAAGTCTGTGTACAATTCCCATGTAGGTGAGATAATTGAAAGACTACGAGTGAATAAATTGGATCAGAGATATGAAGAAAGTGTGGAGAAATCCAGTGAAAAGGAAAGAAAAAAATATCTGTTCTTCCGTCGTTGTCGATAAGAAATTCCGTAGTCTTCCAGCATAGCAAAATGCCGTGTAGAGGCCCACTGTGATGACGTGCTACAGCATATAAACAATGTCTTATACGCAAGAGGGCATTGAAATAAACAAGGCCTGAAGAAACTCTTGGATATCCACCGAGCGTGTGTAGAGTTCATCGGGTCAGAGATATGAAGAAAATCACTAAAAGGATAAATAGAAAGAAAATGATATGTTCTGGTCGGTGGTCGTCGAAAGGAAATTTGGTACTCTTCAATCATGACAAAATGTCTGAAGAAAGCTCGAGGAAATTCTTATATATATATAGAGAGAGAGATTCTTTCATTTGTAAAATACTTGTCTGAAAGTGAGTGTGAAAAGGGAAACCAGCTGGAAAATTGAAAAACAATCATAAATTGCCCTATGAAGTGCGGCAGACAAATGAAGACAGCGAGGGGAAATTCTTCAATATACGAGATTTTTTGATGAAAAAAAAGAGGGGAATTTCTTAAAAACTTGGTTTCGATGGATCTATTAACTTGTAGAACTTTATCAGGGGACTGATTGCACAAGACAAAATAAACGTTACTGTCTGTGTGCTTCCGTCAGGTTGGATCGGGGCTTCCGTTAGGTTAGATCCCCGAGAGTTATGGCCATCATTCACGGGAGGCACACTGTGATGGCGCGCTGTAGGATTCGGACAATGTCTTAATAGGTCGAGGGATAGTTTCTTCGGAGACATTGGAAAAAATTGAAAAGATACAGAGAAGATTAGCATGGTCCCTGTGCAAGGATGGCACCACAAATGGAGAAATGGTCCAAATTTTTAGGTAGAGGGATAAAACTAAGGAAGGCGTGAAGAAATTCTTTCAATATACACAAGGCTCTTTACAATTTACGAAAGGTCAATCTGAAAAAATTGAAAGATTACTGAGAAAAAGATATCCGAGAAGAGATATGAAGAAAGTGTGGAGAAATTGTTCGCTGTGGGACATGAATTCAATAAAAGGAGATTTGGAAAATGATCGTCGCCAAGAAAGTCGGTAGCCTTCCATCGTCAGAAACCGCCGTCCCATGCGAAGAAATCAAGAGAGATACAGTGAAAGATAGTGAAAAGGGAAATCAGCGGGAATCGATGAGATAGAAAGGAAGTGCGAGAATTTCTCTAAAATTTGGTTGCTTGGGAATTCATGAGATGAAAGGAAGTGTCGAAAATTTCTCAAAAACTTTGTTGCCTGGTTGCGTGGTGAAGTTTTTTTATGAATGTAAAAAGTGGTAGTGTGTTTTTCATGGAAAGAAATATCGTCGTGTGCTTTGATTGAATTTAAAGGTGGTTTTGCCGGGAAAATAAATATAATGATTGTAAAATATTGTAGCGTCGTTTTCTATGTAAAGAAATATCATGTCTGTTTTTGATTGATTTTTTTTTTTTTTTAAATATTTGAATGTTATAGGATTAGTGCATAAAATTATGGTAATTGATTTTTTTTTAATGGTTTATTATTAAAAATAAATAATTATATAATTTATTAGTTAATTTTTAATATATGTAAAGTAATTAGAGGAATGAGTAAATAGGTAATTTTAAATTTTATAGTCATAAAATTGTCTTTTTAATTGAGCTATTTCAAACTAAATTTTGTTTTTATACATCATAATTATATAAATTAAATGATTGGTAAATGTTCATAAGTATCAATTAATGATATAATATCAAAATATACACATACATTTCACATAAAAAAATCATAAAACATAACTTTATTATTATTATTAATTGTAAAAAGAATTAATATATGAATTAAACATATATACATTTTAAAAACATGTCACAAGATTGAGAATTGCTATGTATTAAGAGACAAGGTAAATCAAACATTTACCATGAACATAAATAGAACCAATCACACACATAAGAACACCAAGAATTATCTTGGGAAAGCCCCAACTTTGGGGAAAACCTAGCCTAATAGAATTCTATTAGATTTATCCAAAACCCTGACCAAGTCTATCGGGGAGCCCTGCTCAACCCTGAGTCCCATACACTGATCTAGGAGACCCTGCTTAACCCTTGGCCCCTCACACTAGTCGAGGAGGCCCTGCTCGACCATTAACACGTTGGTGCTTGGCACACTTACAATGGAGACAAACATGTCTATTTATATGCTTCTTTCCAACCAAATACAATTGACATAATACCATAGGCCACAAAACTATGTGTCTGAAACTATTTGTTGTACACTGTCATTCCTGAGTCAAGGTTAATCCTAACAATCCCCCCTTAAGTTTGATTAGGGAATCTGTATGGAGTTAACCCCCCCAAAGCTCTGAGAACTTGATAATTCCACATGCTTAATTATATCATCTCTGTTATAAGTAATATGTTTCCTGGTTCATTGCTTCTTGCCTTGCCTTTCTCTATGCATTGTACATATGGCATTGATGTCCATATAAAAAAAATCCATTTGTCAGATTACATATGTCACCAGCTGCTGCAACCGCCAATTCTTTAGGAGTTCTCTTCAGGGACGTGGTTCATCAATTTATTCATACACACACATATCCTCTTGAGCCACTTATTGTCGCTGCATTCTCACAACGGCCGCTCAACCTCTTGTTCTTGGGAATGTAGTACTTGTTCACTTTGCATGCTAAGTCAAGGCCATCTTGCGTGCTTGGTAAAAATTGACATTGATTTCTTGTTCCATCTTACAATTAATGCAAATATTCTCCATCCAGTCAAGATAATCAGACCACGCAATTTCTTCAAGCTTTTCATGGAGTCTGGTGACATTGCAGGTTGTGTCTCTTCGTCGTTTCAGATATAGTCATTCCTTAGCTTGGAAAATTTCTCCATGGTAGGATCTAAGCGAATTGATGTCCATCCACAATATCTTAGCAAAGTCTTCGCCCTCTTTTCTGTTATATCTGTGTCAAAAATTTCATTAGTCATGTCGTCTTTGAGAGGCACGATTTCCATCTCTGTTGCGTCAATGATGTCCGCACGATTTGGGGATGTCCTTGACTTTTCACGGGTCAGGGTCTGAAATCGGTTGTAATTTAATAGACAATGCATGCCAACATAACCCTTTTTCGTAGTCTTATGCATTGTTGAAGAGTGTGACACGATAGGCCATCATGAAGCTCTCCATTGTTGATCTCTCTACTGCAACTTGCAAATCCAACAAAAACTTTTCTATGGCCCCCACATAGGGTTTCTCTATGCCTATCTAACATTTTCAGCTCATATGCATTAGCTTTTCCATTGACTTGGGCTTGTCTCCTCCGTAAAAAATCATATCGACATTGGCTCGTTGATCTAGATCAGCCCCTACACCAAATCTACCTTTGTCCCACTCAAATCCTCCTCTTCTGCATAGTTGTATGGATACCCCATGATTGACTCTCTCTCTGATAGTGGTAGATCCACACAAGGTCTGACCAATTCTTTGCTGGTCCAACATTTTCACACACATATCTAACCAAATCAATGTTGATCCAATACCTTCATATGCAGATCTACTTTTTTATGTAGATCTATCCACAACTAAATTATACATAACAGATCTATCAGATGATCCAAAATGCATAAACTTTAGTTTAATTATTTCAAATATTTAATTAGATTTTGGAGACATTTTAGAATAACTAATTGTTGTAAAAGATATGACATCTAGAAAGGTCTCGTTTCTTAGGAACCAATTTAGGAAAATATTTAGTAGTGTTGTTATGAGAGCTTTAAATGTAAATGGACACTTGTAAATGAAATAAGTGATCCATAGCAAAAATAAGTTAGGACATTAACTTATTTCAAGCTAATTTATCTGCTTTCAAGAGTGTTGAGTGATTGTGTGTAAGCTCTTGCAGATTCTGTGTAATTTTGTTTTCCTTATTAATAAAATTTGTGTGTCTGAGGACACTTCTGTTATTATTGTGGTATTAGAGCATCAATAATGCGGCTGATGTGAAGAGGAGATTCCAGCTCTATAGGCTCTTGGAAAGCTCCATCAAATTGCTTAGTGGTTCAATGGTATGAAAAATTCTCAATTTTATTAAGGAAAAGAAAAAATATTATTATTGTTGATTTCAGATTTTGAGTCTCGAAATTAAAACTTTTTTGATCAAACCCCCATTTTATTCCTTTTGAGAAGTGAAAGTCAAACTTTTGATATCGATGCTAAAAATGCAAATAGTGTAAATATTGTATTCTCCATATCTATGCCATCAATAGCCGATCACATAGACGAGCCAATAGAAGTCCAATATCTACCATGAAAAATCCCAGTTGCCTGAAACTATTCCCAATATTTTCAAAGTCGCCATTGTGATGTTCTTGTGAGAAAACTACCTCAACATATTCTTGATTTATTACCTTGCGTTCTGAATGCTTATGTTCTCTTTTTTCTTGTCTTGTTTCCTCTTAACCTCATGAAAAGGTCCTTGCATGAGCAACTTATGTATGGTCCCATCATGTTGCATTCATGAAGAATTTGGTGGGTATTTTCATCATTGTAGTCATCACTATCTCCTTGATGCCCTCTATAACTTTTTAGGCCTCAAGTATGATGTTATTCTTGGCCCCCTTCATGCTTTGGTTTTTCGACTGTGAGTTGGATCGTGCTTCCTCTTAACTATTGAATGTTTTACCACTACTGGCATGAGTTTATATAAGGACACATGTGTCAAATCCCCTTCTATGTTGGCTGTGTAATTCCTCATTGCTCTGGGTCGCGTTTTGTTGCTAAAAGGTAGGTCATGCCATCTCATGTTCATCTTAGACGAGTCCTATAGCAGAGTAGTCAAGTTGTTTGACTAGGAAACGTAAATTTGGTTACATGATCTAGTGGATATTGGTGGCCACCTGCCTATTCCACCTAGACCTCCAATCAATTTCATCTGTTTCCTTTTTTGTTTCAGCATTTACTATTTTTAGCAGTTTTTCGAGTCCTAAACTTCTGGAGCATTTTTGACCCCCTAAACAATGTTTTTTTGAGGTCCACAACAGGACTGTAATTATAGGTACAGGCTTGCCACAAATCCTGTAGTACTTAGAGATACCTTTCCAACAAGGTTTCATATGTACCAAACGGAGATAATATGACCAAGCTACGACTCCAGGAAGTTGGCTGCCCAACTAACCCCAACGGGGCCCACAAACTCTTGGTGTTCCATCTCTTGGGGTTAGGGTTTTGGTTGTTTAGAATTTTCCCTTATTTTTCAATAATAAATAGGCCCTTGAGCCTCATTATAACATAGTTCAGAGGCATGTAGGCACCACCCCTTCTCACAAATAAGCTACCATCGCCCGAGCTAGTTTATTTCCATTATGTTTGTAATCATATTTTAGTATTATGAGATTAATGAAAAGAAGTCTTATTTCTATTGCATCTCTATAGTTATGGTTATATTTGTAATTTGTTGTGTTCCATTTTAAGTTCAGATCAATGGTATCAGAGTGGTCTGCGCTTTCTCTGTTTTTCTTTGCATGTCCCTAACGAGGTTAAGGTATAAGGAGTTAGGGCTCGATTTCGTTGAACCTCTGCAAGACTAACCTCGCAAACCTCGATGACCTCCTATGGCAGAAGAAAAGAAAGATGAGGGGGCAGGAGATCCTATCAAAATATTTCTCAAGGAAGCCCTTGAGTGATAGAGGAACACGATGATGGATAAATTTGCCCAGATCCTTTGACAACTACCTACATGTGACACATCTTCATCCAACAACCACTCTAGAGGTGCCACTCCTTTTAAGGTACAAGTTAACTTCGAAATTCCCATATTTGAGAGCCAAATAGATGCAGATGTCCTAGATAAATGGTTGAATCTGTTGTAAGGATATTTTTCAGTTCATGACTTTTCCAATCGGGAAAATATTACTTTTGCACTTCTCAAAACCCCCCCACACATCAAGGACTGGTGGGAAACCTACTATGAACAAAAGGATGAGAGGGAATCCTCATTGTTTTCAATCGCACCCACTTGGGATTCTTTCCAAGACGCCATCAAGGAACAATATTACCCTGTCAAGACCTATGAAGAGAAATACATAAAGTTGACCATGCTACGACAGGGAAGGGACCAAGATGTGTAGGAGTTTACAAATGTTTTCCATGCCCTTCGCAAAAAATTGGGTATCAAGGATTATGAGCAGCATTTGGTACTCAAGTACCGTGGCTTCTTGCACAAGTACATCTAGGATGAGATGGAGTTCCTGGATATCTCCTCACTTGGCATGGAATACCAATATGCTGTCAAGATTGAGGAGAAGTTTAAATAGAAGAAGCGAGGCTTTGGATTTGCAAATCCAAAGCCAGGAAAAGGCGCCCCCAAACCATAGAGCAAAGGCCAAAGCTAAGGTGGGGAAACCCAGGATAAATTTTCCCAAATCCTTTGACAGTTACGTATAGGTGACACATCTTCATCCAACAGCCACTCTGGAGGCGCCACTCCTTTTAAGGTACAAGTTAACTTTGGCATTCCCATATTTTAGGGCTAGGTAGATGCAGAAACTGTAGATAAATGGTTGAATTTGTTGGAAGGATATTTTTTATTTCATGACTTTTCCAATCATGAAAATATTACTTTTTCACTTCTCAAAATCGCCCCACACATCAAGCATTGGTGGGAAACCTACTGTGAACAAAAGGATGAGAGAGAAACCTCATTGTTTTTAGCTGCACCCACTTGGGATTTTTTTTCGAGACGCCATCAAGGAACAATATTACCTTCTTAGGAGCTATGAAGATAAATACATAAAGTGGACTACACTACGTCATAGAAGGGACCAAGATGTGTCGGAGTTCATAAATATTTCCATACCCTTAGCACAAAATTGAGTATCAAGGATTCTGAGTGGCATTTCATACTCAAGTACCACGAATGCTTGCACAAGTACATCCAGGATGAGTGGAGTTCTTGGACATCTCCTCTCTCAGCACGGCATATCGATACGCTATCAATATTCAAAATAAGTTTAAACAGAAGAAGCAAGACTTTGGATTTGTGAATCCGAATCCAGGAAAAGGCACCCCCAAACCATAGAGCAAAGGCCAAAGCAAAGGCGAGCGACCCACGACAACCTACCGAAGCTACAAGCAAAGAGAAACACCCTGAAGACAAAGAAGGACATGGGAAAATGGTGTGAGTTCCATAGGAGTTCCACTCACAACATAAGTGAGTGTCGGGCCAAACAATCACTCGTGGTCGCGCTTGTTAGGCCCCTATAATACTAGTGATTCCCCCATTACTATTGTCATTGTATCCCTTATTGTTATTATTGTGCCCTTATGTTATTACTGTTATGTCAGCTTGATTATATTGTGACCCCTTAGACTCCTATATATAGAAGGGAGGTTTAGTAATTTATATCATCATCCAAGAATTTTTCATTTGTGTAATGTAAATGAGGTTGTTCCCTCGAAGACGCTGAATTCTAAGGCATAGATCTGTCTTTTCTATCTTTTTATGAGCTGGTTTCCTAACATTTGGTATCAGAGCTTTGGATTCTAGGGTTTCACTGCTCCAAATAGGTCGTCGTGGAATTTGCACCATAAATTTTTTCCTACGACGTTTCAAAAGCTACAAAAAAAACCCATTTGAGCTTAAATCGTTCTAAACTTCGGGTCTGAATTTCAGAGGTTGTTTCACTATATTTGCAGAGATATGAGCTGAGGAAGTTAGGATTTTTGTAGACTCTCGAATTATATTCCAAATAGGTGACCTGGGGAAAATGGTCATAACTTTTGTTTTGAGCATCAGATTGAAATTTTGTAAGAATTTTTAGAAAGAGGACGACCTGTAGTTTTCTGTGTATCCTTTTTAGGTACTAAGGTCAAAACAGTGACATGTGGCATGTCGTACAAGTTCGCTCTATTGAACTAGTCTATAATCAAGTCACCGTGGGATATTTATCATAACTCTTCCTTGAAGAATCCAATATTGATCAGATATGTAGGGTTAGAAAGAGGACTAAAAGGGCTACCTAAGGAGGCAATTTCAGATATTCGAGATCCGTAGTTACAGAGATACAACAGATTCAATATTGAGATCTTACAAAGAGAAAAAAAAATTGTGTAATTTTTTTTTAAATTTTGCATAAGATTGGTTTGAAAAATTAGTTTGAAGGAATTGAAAGGGAATAGTGAATAATTATTTGCATTAATTAATTCCCTGATGAAAGAAAATGGAAACACCTAGTAAGCAACCTGAAAGGTCTAGCATGACTCGTGAAGAAGAGGAGGAAATGTAACATGATATATCAAAATTACAAGACCAAGTACAACAAATTTCACTCTCACTAAAGGTAAATGAAGCCAAGATGAATGGAATGGAAGCTAATATGAATGGCATGCAAGTTAAGGTGGATGGTTTGGAATCTAAGATGGATGGCGTGGAAGCTAAGATGAATGGCATGGACGCTAAGATGAATGGCATGGATGATAAGATGGAAGAACTGAAGATAAATTTGAATAAGTTGCTACAAGAAATGGTCACTAATGGTGAAAGGGTAGTAAAGGAAACTCATGATGAGAACAAAATAAATGTTAATCATGATTTCATAGAATCTAATTTTGGATTGAAGACCCACCATGTTCCAAAAATTGATCTGAGGAAGTTTGATGGCAAGGATCCCGGAACATGGATACTACAGATGGAGCAATTTTTTGATCTATAGTATCCATAATGTGCAAAACACACAAAAGGTACGTATTGCAACTTTATATTTGGAACCAAATCAGTTTGTATGGTATCGATGGCTTTTCTCTCGTAAAAAAATTATCACTTGGACAATTTTTACGGAAGAAATGATAACACATTATGAGGATACAAAAAGCAACACCCTTTTTAGCCAATTGATAGATCTCAAACAAAAGGGTTCAATGATGGAGCACATTGAGAACTTCCAAAAATTGAACATAAGGGTAAAAGATATTCTAGAGGAGCATATGATTGATGTGTTCATAGGGACTTTAAAGGATAATATCCAACATGAGGTTTACGTTTGGGAACCTGATTCATTGGAGAAGGCATTCAGGTTAGAAAGAAAAATGGAAAGTAAAATTATGGCAACCAGGAAGCCTACCACTCATAACTATAAAGATGGAAGTGTTGTTGCCCCTAGCCTTCCACAACCTAGAAGGTTGACACCACAAAAATTGGAAGAAAAAAGAGCAAAAGGACTTTGTTACAGTTGCGATAGCAAATAAACTAAAGGTCATAAGTGTGCTGAGAAGAAATTATTCTACATAGATTGTGAAAAGGAGGAAGAAAAGAAACAAGAAAAGTCAAAAGAAGAGGATATACTCCAAGAATAAACCCTAGATAAAGAAGAAATGAATCTGACCATATCTTGTAATGCATTGGCTGGAATTACGACTCCTCAAACTATCAAGATAGAAGGACATATCAAGAAGAAAAAGGTAATAGTGTTGATT
>APFE030766314.1:61738-74228 GCA_000404065.3 Pinus taeda
TTATGGTACAAAGATCACTTATACCTATGTAAGAATTCCCAAATCAAACAAAAGATTCTTATGGAATTGCACACTTCTCCCTTAGGAGGGCACTCAGGATTTTTAAAAACTTACCACAGGGTTAAGAAGGAATTTTGGGATGGCTTTAAATCGGATATTCAAAATTTTGTGGCAAAATGTTTGGTTTGCCAACAAAATAAAGTTGAAACAATTAAGATCCCATGTCTATTACAACCTTATCCATTCCAAGCCAACCTTCGGAGGAGGTTTCAATGGATTTTCTCACAGGTTTACCCAAGTCCGAAGGAAAGAGTGTCATCATGGTGGTTGTTGATAGACTTAACAAGTATGCACACTTTCATGCATTATCACATCCATTTAAAGCCAGTACAGTTTCTACTGCATTTATGGAAACAATTCAAAATCTATGTGGAAACCCAAAGATTATTGTAAGGGACAAAGATCCCATTTTCACTGTAAATTTTTGGACATAATTATTTTCTTGTCTCGGTACTCAGTTAGCTCATAACTCATCTTATCATTCTCAATCTGATGGGCAAACTGAGATAGTAAAAAAATGTTTGGAAGGATATATTCGCTGCTTTGTATCTGATAAACAGACAAAATGGGTCAAATGGTTGCCTTTGGTTGAATGGTGGTATAACACTTCCTTCCATACTGCAGCAAAAATGACCCCATTTATGGCACTTTATGGATATCATCCACCATCCATCACATCATATTTAAGAGGAAATTATAAGGTTCAAGCAGTGGAACATCACATCAAGCATCAACAACAAGTTCTCCAACTCTTAAAGGATAACCTCACATTGGCACAAAATAGAATGAAACAACATGCAGATCAACATTGCAACAAAAGAAGTTTTGATGTAGGTGACTGGGTATTCCTACAGTTACAACCATATAAACAAATGTCCCTCAAGCAAGCTAAGAAGGATAATAAATTATCACCAAAGTATTATGGTCCATACAAGGTGTTGCAAAAGATTGGTGTTATGGCATACAAATTAGAGCTTCCTGCAGCTTCTCGAGTGCACCCAGTTTTCCATGTTTCATGTTTAAAGAAGGTTATAGGTGACAAGCTTCTAGTTCAAACAATATTGCCAAAACTTGACGAGGAAGGAAAATTCATATTAGAACCGGAAAAAGTCACAGAACAAGAACTTGACAGCTACAAGATCGATCAATCGAAGTATCTCATCAAGTGGAAGAACTTATTTGCTGAAGATTCCACATGGGAGGATGAGAATTCTATACAGAAGCATCCAAAACTACTCAAGCGTTGAGGACAACACTTTTCGGAAGGAGAGGGGCATGTTAGGCCCCTATAATATTAGTGATTCCCCCATTACTATTGTCATTCTATCCCTTATTGTTATTATTGTGCCACTGTTGTCTCCTTATTGTTATTAGTATGCCCCATAAAAACCCACTATTGTTATTTTTGTACCCTTATGTTATTACTGTTATGTCGGCTTGATTATATTGTGACCCCTTAGACTCCTATATATAGAAGGGAGGTTTAGTCATTTGTATCATCATCCAAGAATTGTTCATTTGTGTAATGTAAAGGAGGTTGCCCCCTCGAAAAGGCTGAATTCTAAGGCGTAGATCTATCTTTTCTATCTTTTTGTTAGCTGGTTTTCTAACAACGCTAAAGGCTTTTGAATCAGATGCATGTTCTGTCTCTGAGTCAGAACCCGACAAGGGGAATGACAAAGGGAAGCAAATAATTGATGTGGAGCCCAGTGCCACCATGGCCACCACCAAGATCTAGAAGAATGGGGATGAAGATCCAGAGGACACACACTCTGAAAAAATAATAATTAAATAAACCAACAGTATAAATAAATTTATAAAGATAAAAATGAAAAATACAAAAGAAACAAATTCAAATATGAAAATAAAATAAAAAATATACAAAGAAAACACACATTTAAATTATTGATTTAAAACATATAAAAAAACACACAAAATAATACAGAAAACAAATTCAAATTTGAAAAAAATCATAAAAAACCTAAAAGAACAATCCAAATATTGAAATAAAAAATAATTATTAACAAGTAATAAAACATAATTTAAAAAAACATATTAAAAAAAACATTAATATTAAAAATTCTATAAAATTCAATAAAAAAAAAAAAAATTTGTAAAAAAAACAAATAAATAAATAAATATAAAAAAGGGATTTTTTTTCAAAAATGACTAATTTAAGGAAAACATAAAAAAAATGAAAAAAACCCGCCCAGGGGTGCAACGCTTGGGAATCGGCCCTGCACCCTTTGATTTTTAGTTATTTTTTTGTTATGCCGCTTTATGTTTTTTTTTGCTTAAAAAAAAATTGTTGGTTGTTTTAGTTTTTTTTTTGTTTATTTTTCAATTTTTATTTTTTTTTATATTTTAATTATTTTTATTTATTTATTTTACATTTTTTTACAAGTTAATTTTCTATTTTTTTTTTACATTTCTATAACTCTTTTTTTTTTATTTTTTTTTAACCAATATGAAAGTCACCAACATTAAAAAAAAATATCCACACTTAATACATTAGAAAACTTAAAATGTACAAAATAAACCCTCTAAACAAAAAGGGTTGATGTTGCATTAACACTTTTCAAAATCAAGATGAAAATCACTAACTTTTTAAAAAAAATGTCCATACTTGATACATAAGAAAATTTAAAGTGTCAAAAATAAACCCACTAAAAAAATGTGTTGATCTGCATCAATAGTTTTCAAAATCAGCATGAAAATCACCAACATTTAAAAAAAATGTTCATACTTGATAAATAAGAAAATTTAAAGTGCTAAAAATATGCTCCAAAAAAAAGTGTATTTTGAATCACCACTTTTCAAAATTGGGTGATTTTTTGCTACCTCAAAAAAATGGGTACTAGGTAATTTTCTCATTTGATCGGTTACTATGTTTGACTCCACAGAGTTAAGAGAACTAATTCAACAAGAACTATAAAACTGTGAACCATATTATAATTGTGAACTGTATTCGAACATGACAATTGAACAAAAAAGAGTGCTAGTATTTCTACAAATTCTATTACTTTGTTGAAGTAATTAGTAGACTTCAAAAAGACGAAAGCTTCGAGAACTACATTTTAAATAAAGAAGCTGTAATGCAGAGGACAAACAAGAGTTTATAGCTGATAAAAAAGGAGAACTATAAAGATCCATTAACCAAAACTATTTAATTTAAGGCAATGGTTACTCAACAATTTGGAACTATGGTACATAGGAAGTTGCATAAAGACAATAAAATATAAGTTTATTGGACTCCATTCCTAAAAGCATTTTGTTGAAAGAACAAATGACAACCTGGGCGAAGCCCAAAATCTTTTATTGACTAAAACAAATGTTAAACTAAGGAAATTTTCCAAATAACCCTACGAAGGGTATTGACCACACACACACACACACACACACACACACACACACACATATATTATATATATATATACACACACACACAAATCCTCAAACTGGACAATGCGGTAAAGTAACAAATGAACAATCCGAAAATTGGAAAGGTCGTCTATGGCAATAAACAATTATATATATGTATAAAATATGAAAACACAAATTTACACTAATAAATAAAGGTTTTCCCCATGAAGTTGAAATCATAATAGCTGTGTCAACAAAAATACTGAGAGTGAAATGTCCATCATATTGATAACTAACGATAAGCAGAGTCCTCCTAAAGTAGCAAGGGAATGCTCATGGCCTATTTCTTTTTACAAGTAACAGGTTATATAAATAAAATCTTAGGACCCTGGCTTGCTATCGAGACCCACCACATGAGATTCTATTAGCATTCTACAATTAAGAAAAACCTTGAAGGGAACACAACCACGCCTGGAAATTTGACTAAGAAACAAATTGTCACCGAAGAGTTTAGGAAGGGATCCATGAACTTGTAAGAGACCAACCCAGTAGACAAGACATTAGTATAACACTCCATTACATAATAGTAAAAAAGAAATAATTTTAGTTGTAGAGAGAGAACCGTAAGAGGGATGTGTTGGCATTATGATGTATGTGTTGTACTTGATGGCAACCCACTTGTAGTAGAAAAACTCACTTGTATATGGTAACGAGATGAATCTATGTAACTAAATGAATCTACAAGAGAGATATCAGATATAACAGAATACATGACAATTGTGTTTACAGATGTGACAAATTGCAGGGCAGTTCAAAGGAATCATTTCAGAAGTAATATAAAAAACTACTATGTAACAGGTCTATTCAGAGGTAACAGGCCACTGGTATAGAAGAACAGGAATATGGAACTAAGGTATACTAATTAGAATAAAGAAGGTAAAGGAAAAGGTTGATGTAAAGAAATTTAAGAAATATACGCAGGTCCACTTAGTCAAAACAACGTATACACGCTGGTCCACAGAACAAAAGCACGTATACGTATACACACACTTTCACAGAAAGAAAAGCACATACATGTTGAAAAACTAGGTATTTTGGACCAAGGTATTGATCCAAGGTATTTGGTCTGAGGTATTGACCATAGGTATTTGGTCCGAGGTATTGACCCTAGGTATTTGGTCCAAGGTATTGGTCCTAAGTGGTTTTGGTCCAAGGTATTGACAAAGGCCTAAAACTATATAAGGAGGAGAAGATCATTAGGCCAATATGTGCAAGTGAATAAGATTCTAAGGAATACTTCTATCTGAAGAACATTTTATGTTGCAGGGTTATGTTTGGGACTAGATCTGAAATATTTATGTGCACCCTAGAGTTCAATATTGGATCAGGATCGTGAGACCTGAAATGAGTTATCCTTAAATGATCTAATATTGGTTGAGGCTAGATCTAATGTTTTGCACCTGTTTTATTCGTTATCTATCATGATCTGGGTTTGTCTGAAGTTTGGAATTGCAGCAAAGTTCTGAGTCAATATTTGTAGTACTTTACGCAGGTTCGTCTCGGCCAAAGAGCACATAAACGCAGGTTCTGCTCTTTCAAGTAGCGTATACAAAAGAAAGGCTTGATGTTCAGAGATGACTGATCTATCATATCAGTATTGTTGATTTATTGTTGCTGCTATTTTATTGTTTTCTGTCAATGAAGTCTTCTTAGATTTGAATGTAAATCTGAATGCATAAGGAGGTTGATATTTGATTGATTGTATAAATGAGAAGAAGTATTTTATGTTGCCTGCTTGTGCAAAGTTCTATAAGTTGACAGTAGATGTTCAATATACTGCTGGTTGGTATGGTTTTTGATTTAGAGATTTTATGATTCAGAATATTTAAAGGTATATGCAGGTTGGGTTGAAGGAAGTTGCGTATACATGCAGGTTTTCATCATTGAAGTAGCTTATACAGTCTGACACATGAATTTTTGAGGTTTCAATTGGTTCTGAATGTTGATGTAGGTTTCTGGATTCAACACAGTGTTCTGATGACAGTGATATGATTGTTTCAGATTAACTACATGTTGGTTGATGAAGTTTTAGTTTCTAAATTTATGATGGGTTATTGATGAGTCAAGGTCTTCATATGTTTTGATATGTGCCAGGAGCATCTAGTCTGAAAATTCATGAAACGTGGTCCTTAGTGGAAGAGTGGAGTTTTTTGTAGGCTAGCACCTACGTACTAGTAAACATATTGGCTAGTACAAGAGCTAGGGGGTTGCAGCTCCTTTCCAGTAGAAGCTGGAAAACGAGAGAAGGTTGTAACCTTCTGCAGGTAGAAGCCTATGTACTGGTATGAGTCTTCACCAGTATAAGATTGTAAATATATTTTCTTATTATTAGAAGAAGACAGAGATGACAACAGCAGGTGGTTTTCACCCACATTGGGTTTCCACCTTAAACCTTGGTGTTCATGTGTGTTTCTTATGTGTGATGGTTTGTTTTGTTATTACTACACATGGTTACTATTTATATGGTTAATGAAGTACTCAAGCACTAATTAAGGATCAACATATGATGAATTAACTGAATCATAAGTCTGTTGGATATATACTGGTTGCCTTAAATACAGTTGCATGTACATGTGAGTTACCTTCAAATAAGTAGCGTATATAAATCTGACTATGGAAATGAAAAAGTTATAGATTTGATAACATTGATTCACCCCCCCATCCCCCTCCCTCTTAGTATTATTTCCAATAGGATGAGTTGACAATTTGTTGTTCTTCAAGGAGCTCCAAAGATAACCCTAAGGAAGGATAACGACATTAGGAAACCAAGCTAGAATGCAAAGAGATGAACTGGGAAAAATAATAAGAGTGTCATAAAAAAATTACCTAATTAATTACCCCATCATGTGTAAGTTTCCTTGTCGCAAGAAGACTCCTACAACACCCCCATGCGAAAGTGAATAATAGGAACTAAATTATTAAAAATAAATAGGATAAATTTAGTTATTTACATGTAGGAAAAGGAGAGGGTGCAGTTAGAGCTCACCCATAAAAAGAAAAGAGTCAGACACCCTCATAAACCTTTGAGTCTCATTAAACCTGTAGCATGAGTACTAAAGTGGGTAATATTTAAACTCTTGACATTCAAAGTATAGACACTATTTGTAACCAAGCAATTTAGTATAGAGGGAAGAATGTTTCTGCAGAAATTTGAAGCCCCAACCTCCAAACTACAAAGTTGTGTTACAAAAGAAGGGACAAAGAAAATGAGGTGCAAACAATGCTGGGTGAGGAAGGGTGGTTATCCTCTAACCATCCCCTTTCAACCTGCATAGTCAATTGAAAACATAAGCTCAAAAAGTTGTAGATCTGTTCCAGATTCCGAGAGTCAGGACTACCAGATGGAATGCGATAGGACAAGGTTCCAAAAAATTCACAAACCAATATTCCACAACACATCATATCATTATTTCCAGGTTAATTCAAGGAGTAAGAAATTTACATTCAATCCATTCAAACAATTAATTCAAAGCCCAAGGATTTGATCGTTAAGTTAGTGTCGAAAATAATGTGAAGAAAAATAAATAACCCATTCAACCCCTTTAATGAGAACTAGGTCGAACACAAACGTATGTGTGTCATAAGATTATCTTTATCATATATAGCATAGTAAAATTATTAATTATAAATTACAAAAAAAATTGTTCTAAGGGTATGTTACAGGTAGCATTAGAGAAGAGGTTTCTACACTGTGGCTTAATTGGGCAGGATGATAAATAACAAATTGCATTGTATGGTTCATATAGAGTGGAAGAAATATGAAGAGGGGAAGTGGTGCAGTGCTTAAACCACTAGCATGACCCCCTGTAGGATCTGGTTCAATATCTTTTGTGGGACGCAACCTTGAAATGTGGATCCAACTAGGGGACGAGTCTCAGAACATAACAGTTGTGCTATTGGAAACTGTGCAACAACTAAAGGTTGATATGGCGAATTTAAGGGAAGCTAATGAATGTATGATGTGTGAACATGATCAAATAATGAAAAGTTTGATAGACACACAAAATCACAGAAATTCCATTTCGAGCTCTGACAATGGGAAAAAAAAAGTGTCCCACTAGAGGAGGGAGGATAATATACTTGAAAGGAGTCAGACACAAGAATTAGAGGGCGATCGAGAGACGAATGAGAAAGACTCCATAGATGTTTCTAGGGCTAATAAGCAAAAAAGATCTAAGAGATAAGTTGGAATTATAGCGAGAATTCAAAAAAAAAAAACCTTGAAGCTTTAACGGTGAGGCTGAAGAGGTAGTAGAATCATGGTCAATACATATGAATAAGTACTTTCAGATTTACAAATATGGTGATAATTTGAAAGCCTGCTTAGAAATTTACCAATCGTAGGGAAAGGAAACCCTGAGGTGGGAAGAAGTGAAGGAAGTACATGGAGTTGATGAACAAGTAATCACTTGGGAAACCTTCTAGAAATATTTTAAGGGAAAATATTTGACTAAATAATTTTACAATAACAAGGCCAAATAATTCCACAATCTCCAGCTAAGACAACTAGCCATGGATGAATTATTGACAAATTTCACCTCTTTATTATGGCATGTTCCCTATATACAAGAATAAAAGGCCACGATGCAATGATTTATCAATAGTTTTCCAGCTCATATGAAGGAACAACTAGAATTTGATAATCCTAAAACTATGGATGACGTGGTAAGGAAAGCATGAATTTGTTATCAACAAATGAAGTAGAAAGATAGTAATAAGACCTGATTAGTTAGGAAAGGATAGAAAAATGCACAAAATGTAAAAAATAACAGATCTATAAATTTTAGAAATTCCCAAAAATATCAGCAAGAAATATCCATGGAAAAGGGCGAGCAAAAACCTCGACCACAAAATGAATCAAAAGCTATAGAACAATGATCCATAATGGAAGCCATCCAATCACAAAATACACCATTATAGTGTTGGGGTTATGGAGGACCACATTATATAAAGAATTGTCCCTATCATGGAATATTTGAGTAGGTAACAAACATTCAGGAGGCTTCATCTATGGGTGAAGTGGTGAAAAGTATACGTAAAATAAATGATGCACTAGAAGATCATCAAGAAGAGTATCAATCGAGCGTGATTGAATTTGAAGGTAAGATATTCAAGAATACTGTTTCTATTCTAATTGACCCTGAAGCAAGGTTAAGTTACATAAGTCCTAAGGTGGTCGAATTGTGTCATTTATAAGTAAATAAATTTAAGAACCCATGGTTGGTTTGATTAGCCATAGGGGAAAAAATGAGAGTAGTGGCTAAATTAGAAAATCATTTAATTGAATTGGTAGATCAACCTATAAGAGTAAATTTAAATGTTTTACCTTTAGGGTGATATGATCTCTTAATTGGTATGGATTGGATGGAATCTCATAGGTCTTCTATAAACTCTAAGGAAAACACTGTCAGTTTCTTGAATGAGGAAGATGTTAGACAAGAATTCCAAGGAATTAAGAGGCCTATGAGATTAAGACGAATCACAACCTCCCAATTAGGGAAATGTATTAGGAAAGGCTACCAAATCTACACAGTTTAGATGCGGTATACCAACTCTAAGGAGAAAACAAAAGCATTAGAGAAATTGCCAATAATTCAGGACTTTTTTGATGTATTTCCAGAAAAGATATCAGGACTACCACCTAAAAGAGATATAGATTTCACAAATGAAATTCCAAGATTTTCCTCGATTTCCAAGGAACCCTACCGAATGAGCATACTAGAATTGATAGAATTAAAAATTCAACTACAATAATTACTTGACAAAAATACATATGTCCCATCATATCACCTTGGGGATCCCCTGTCCACTTTGTTAATAACAAGAATGGTACTCCAAGAATTTGTACAGATTACTAGCAGCTAAACAAGTTGACTATAAAAAAAATATCCACTACCAAGGATTAATGGTCTATTTGATCATGTCAAAGTTGTTACTATACTTTCAAAAATTGACTTGCATTCCAGGTACCATCAAAGAAGGATAAGGGATGAGGATATATGCAAGACTACATTTAGAACTCATTACATACATTATGAATTTTCAGTTTTACCCTTTGGGATAACTAACACCCCAACCAATTTCATGTGTCTTATGAATAGTATATTTCATCCCTATCTTGACAAATTTGTGTTGATTTTTATTGATGATATCCTAGTATATTAAAAGAATATGGAGGAACATAAGAAGCATCTACAAATAATATTACAATGTTGAGGGAACATCAATTGTATCCCAAATACAGTAAGTGTGAATTCTATAAGGATAAAATACAATACCTGGGACATATTATCGCTCAAGAAGAGATGAAATTAGACCATGAGAAGATTAAAACCATTATGGAGTGGTATGTCTCCAAAAATGTTGCAAACATCTCATACTTTATGAGGTTAGTCGACTATTATCACCATTTCATAGAAGGGTTTTCTAGACTAGCATACCCCCTAACATCATTGCAGAAGAAAGGAAAATGTTTTAAATGGAAATCATGATGTCAACAAATTTTTGAATAGCTAAAACCCTTGTTGACCACAACACCTATTCTAAGGATAACAAACCCAGAAAAAAAAAAAAAAAAAAAAAAACAAAAAAAAAAAAAAAAAAAAAAAAAAAAAAAAAAAAAATTAAAAAAAAAAAAAAAAATAAAATAAAATAAAATAAAATAATAAATAAAAATAAAAAAAATTAATTTTTCTAAACTAATGCATGCCAAGGAGCGGTGGGAGGCATGCTAATGAAAGAAGGCCAAGTAGTGGTCTGTGAATCATGATCTAGAGTTAATTGTGGTAGTCCATGCTTTGAAGGTATGACGACATTATTTATAGGGAAAGAAGTTTATCTTAATGACTGACCACAACATATTGACTAATTTATTTAAGAAATCAAATCTAAATGCTTGCCCAACATGGTGGACTGCTATTCTGAGTGAGTTTGACTTTGATATAAATAATTTGAAAGGTAAAGAGAATCAAGTAACAAATAATCTAAGTAAAAGATTTATTTTCATATATGGTATCAGTTATAATCAATTGAAATTTAATTTTCCTAATCATATTAGAGACGTCGCCTTAAAAGATATTGAATACCATTTCTTATGGAAGTAAGCTAAACAAGAAAGAAACTTGGAAGGTAGGATGGGATATGATAGTAACAATGATTTTTTATTTTTTTTTAATTTATTTATAAAAATAAAATCTATGTTCCTAATCAACAAATTGTTAAGCGATTTATTTTTGATGAATATCATAGAAATCCATATGTTGCACATCCAAATTACTAGAAATTAATTACAGCTATAAGAAAAGATTTCCTCTGGCCCTAAATGAAGAAATAAGTGACCCAGTACTTGGCGTAATGCTTGGAGTGCTAGCAAGTAAAGTATGAACATCAACACCTAGTAGGTATACTCCACCCACTGCCCATTCCTGAATGGAAATGTACAATAATAACATTATATTTTATTACAAGTTTACCTAAGTTCCTCATAACAGAACACCAAAAGGACACCGCTCACAAACAGATCACAGATCAATACACCAGTATTTTGACGTGGTTAAAACCCTCAAAGAGGAAAACAGTCCACGGATTGTGCCAACGTGGCCACTACAGGCAATTTATTAATAAAAGAATGAAAATTTACATAAGCTTCTCTCATGCACGGTTAACCTACAAATGACCCTCCATGCGCTTTAACTAGAATTCATGGACCAATCGGGTGTCAAGCCACGGATCAAGTGTCGATAATACCGAGGAGAGAATGAACCGTCGGATCACTACATATCGTGACCGTCGGATTGTAAGTTACAAAATGTACAATGGTAAATAAACACACTTTACCTAACTCTATAGCTAACTCTATACTAGACCAAGTTGAACTTAACTATTTCCTATGTGTCGGAATATCCTAACAATTATCTAGTAGGAGGAATCAACCCTCATCTACAATCACATTGATTTCTCAACATGATATCATAGCTAAGGTGAAGGAAGAACAACTTGAGGATCACTTTTGTTGGCAATAATTCTTGAAGAAGTTATCTATCTCCCTCTCTAAAGGAAATATATATGAATAAAGGCCTCAAGAATCTTAAGAGTCTCCTTGAATCTCTAAAAGGTTTCACCATCAAGTTCATCTCCAAGATATCTAAATATGTCATGGATGGAAGTCTCTTTTTTTTCTCTTACAAGAACTTCTTAGAATGATAGTATATGGGTAATCAATAGTGGAGCCTCAAGACATATGATAGGGGAATGTGGTCAAATAAAATTTTTATCAAAAGGAATCTCGTCCGATTCAGTCAAACTTGGAGCCAAAAAGAGCTACTTGGTCAAAGGAATTGGATCTACCTCCTTGGAATTGGAAATTGATGGAAATATTCATCTAAAAAATATACTCTATGTTCTATCTTTTAAAAAGAAATTTCTTTCTATGTCTTTCTTAGAAGATAAAGGTGATAGGGTTTCATTTTTTGATGGCAAAGATATTATATGGGCTAAGGGATCTAGTATTGAAAATGCTAAGACTATATTTGTGAGGGGAGGTTGTATAGACTTCTAACACCTCTTCCTCAAGCTCTAGTGGATATAGATATTACCCCTTGTGAAGTATGGCATATAAGGTATGGTTACCTTCATTATAAGATATTTCCATCATTGAATCATATGGTAATAGGTACTCCTGAGATCGAAGGAAATTTTGGACATCATACACTCTGATGTTTGTGGACCCATGGTAGAGAACTCACTTGGTGGTCATCAATACTATGTAACATTCATTGATGTTAAATAGAGAATCCATACAGGCTGGAAGAATTTTATGCTTAGTGGAAAAACCTGTGAACAATTTATGAAACCAACGTTTCGGACTAGCTAGGTGAGTCCATCATCAGGGAAATGAGATCTATATTTTGAGAAGAGAGACGTGAAAATTATGGAGTAATAAATAATAGTATAGAAAGATAATTGATATCATATTTGCTTGTAATGTCGGCCTTATTGATTCATAATA
>APFE030766325.1:0-13507 GCA_000404065.3 Pinus taeda
TCTCTGAGGGTTTTAACCACATCAAAATACTGGTGTATTGATTTGTGATCTGTTTGTGAGCGGTGTCCTTTTGGTGTTCTGTCTGAGGAACTTACCCTGTAAATTCCTACAAAAAGATCATTGCTAGATCACCAACCTCCACAAGGAAAACCTCCTTCATGTCGTTAGCCTTTGAAGCAAATGGGATGACCCATTTTCTGGTTGACAAGTCTGGCTTTGTTATGTAATTTCATCTGCTCACCCTTCACCTTATTGTATCATGAATTACAAATAAAGGAAACATCCCCATCATGATCTAGAACTAATAATATCTCTTCAATTTGGCCTGCGATCCCAAAAACTAATTGAAAACTACCACTTCTATTATTTGCACTTGCAAGTCCTTGAGCCTTATCTTGAAGAGAAGCCAATGTCCCAAACTCATTTATCCTTCTATCATCTACATCTAAGTTACACATTTTGGGGGTAGCTATTGATTTGGTCCTCTTTCTCCTTACCCTCTTTTCTACTCCCTGTTCTGACTGTAGTGGTTTCTTCACTATATAATTAAGCACATAACATGGTTACATTAAGTTTTCTTAACATTCAATGATCTCAACACTTTCAAGTCTACCAATAAGTACATAATCACCTAGACTGTTGGTAATCCTCCTGCCTACTTGTATGTAAACTTTTCTTTCTTTTTGTAACTCTAATGGACAAAGAAAAGAATCTAATGTAAAAAGTCCAAGAGAATTACCTAAAATGATAAAATATATTTCAAAGTACAATGTTTTTCAAACCAACCAAACCATAACCATAACCAGAACCAACCAATTTAGCCAAATTGACCCTAAAAGAGGATGGTCTGGCCCTTGAACTGGTTCAGTGAGTGGTTCCATAGCAAACTGGTTGGTTCAGTATAGAACCAATATGACAAGCCAATTCAACTAGTTTATATATATAATCAATATTTCATGTAGTTTCTAGTAAACTGGTTCATAAAATGATTTTGAGGTAGATGCATGCTTGGAGTCGAAGTAAGAGGTGGGTTAGTTGGACTGTTATCGTTTTATAACCCTAGCTGAGAAATTCACTGCACTTTTTCCCTTATGAACAATCGATCTCTATTCCATCCATGTAGGATTCCTATTTCTTTTTATAGATTCCCTCCCTTTTTGTCTCACTTGCCTGCAATTTAACAATTCCCATGTCTTCAGCTGGCTTCGAAATGTTCCATAAGTCATGATTACTTGTGGTTTTTTTCTCAAACACTTAGATTTGGATCCAGAATTGGGTGTTCCATCCTGCCGATTTTCTCTGTGGAGATCAAGGACTCTAGAATAGATTTAGATTCTAGAGCCATGATTATGTTTGAAAATTTTGGGTTCATTCACACGGGGCATGTTGAAATATTTGTAAAAGATGTGGCATGGGTGAGCACATTGCAAGGCCCTGATCCAGATCTATCCATGATGGGTTTTTTCTTATTATCACATGAATCTTTGGTGCAGGTTCTAGTAGAATTGGAGTAGAATCCTAATTATTGTGTCCTCAACAGCCATTACATCACGCCAATATTCAACTTCAAGGAGCTGCGTGCAGACAATACATATAATAACTCATACCATGTTGTAAATGCCAATGAGTATAGTCTATTTATTGCAAATTTTTATACTCAGTATAGAGTTTCAATGAATGTCCACACCAAAATGTACAACTTGGAGGGAAATGTGAAGGATTTCCTTCCTGCAGGTCAGACCTAATTTCCCTCACCTTACTTCTGCATCTTTGTTTTCTATGCATTTTTCCTTGGGGTTTGGATTTATTTCTATGTAAAAAAGAGGGCCACAGTGTATAGAAGCCATGTTCTTATGTGTGCATTGCTCCTGTTCAAAGCACTGAATATGATCTGTGTATTTGAGGATAAATTGTATGTTAAGAGGACAGGTATTGCACATGGATGGGATATTGCCTTCTATGTCTTTGGGTTTTTTAAGGGCATCCTGCTCTTCACTGTAATAGTTCTCGTAGGTATAGGTTGGTCCTTTTTGAAGCCTTATCTTCAGGAAAGAGAGAAAAATGTTCTTATGATCATGATCTCATTTCAAGTTTTTGCTAATTTTGCAAGCATATTTATCACTGAGACTGGACCTTCTAAAAATATTGGTTTACATGGGAGTAGGAATTTTTGCTTATGGATATTATTTGCTATTGTGCAATCATTTTTCCAATTGTTTGGTCGATCAATAATCTCCGTGAAGCATCCAAGACTGATGGGAAAGCAGCTAGGAACTTAGACAAATTGACCCTTTTGAGGCAATTTTACATCGTTGTTGCCAACTATTTGTATTTTACCATAATCGTGGTTTACGCCCTCATAACAATCGTGACATACAAGTACCTATAGGTGAGCAATGGTGTAGAAGAGGTTGTAAGCCTTGCCTTCTATATATTCACATTTTACAAGTTCCAGCCAGTAGACAAGAACCCTAACTTGTTCTTGATGATGAAGAGGCTGTAGCACAGATGGTAGCCCTTCAGGATGAATATTTTGAGCATTAATGTAGAAGTCTGGATGCCAATGTTTGCTAGACACTCATAAACTCCGAGGATGAAATAGCCTTTCAAATTTGGCTAAGTCTGCTCACATTTTAGAAGTTCTGTATACCTAATGTGAGGAACTTGTGAAAGGTAAACATATATGTGATTCAACTTTTTGCTGCATTTTTCTCTTGTTGCAACACACTTTTATTTGATTGAAAAAAAATTATTTTGAGGCCAATTCCAACTTTTCAAGCATGGCAAACCATGGAACCATTTGAATACCCTAATCAAAAGAATTTAATTTTCCATGATGAGCTAACAGGAAATAATATGAAATGCATACCATAGCTCTTCCCACTTATCTCCATTTTCCTCAGATAATGACCCTCCCTCCTATTCTGGAACAAAAGCACTAGGACCAATTGTAGGCCTTTCCTTCTTTCGGCCAACAAAATTGGATATCAGAGTTGCTTTCCATATTTTTCCAGCCTTTTAAACTGCACTCAATTCTTGTGGATGTAAAACTATCCACCTCATGAAATTATGGGAAACAAGGAGTTAAAATTATGAATATAGGTCCCACAGAGATGCACAAGACACAACATAGTCTGAAACAATGATTTTCTCGCTATTGTGACTTCAGTAGTGGGTTCCTCACTGCAGAGTTAAGCACATAACATGATTACAATAATTTTTCTTAACATGTAATGATCTCAACACTCTCAAGTCTACCAATAACTACATACTCACCTAGACTTCTAGTAATCCTCTTGCCTACTTGTTTGGCAACTTTTCTTTCTTCTCTTAACTCTGACGGGCAAAGAAAAAAATTGAATTGCGTAATAAGATAAACAAGTCAAATTAAACTTTGAAGAATACACTGAGATAAATTATTGCAATACTTGGGCTCTCTATTTGTATCATTTGCACGTGAAGGCTAACCTCTCTTCTGAACACCAAGACCACTGACCAACAAGGGTGACATAATCCAATGATAAATACTGTAAGACAATTATTGGAAAATTTCAACTTCAAGTCTAGTCAAAGTCCTCAGAATCTAATGTAAAAATTCCAAGAGAATTGCCTAAAATTATAAAATCTATTTCAAAGGACAAGGGTTTTCAAAACCAACCAAATCAGAACCAGAACCAGAACCAGTCAATTTAGCTAGTTGGTTCTTGTTCAGTACATATCTAGTTTGATAGGCCAATTCAACTGTCTCATAAATTGATTGTGAGCCAACTCCAACTTTTCAAGCATGACAAACCATGGAACCATTTGAATACCCTAATCAAAAGAATTCGACTGTCCATGATGAAATAACAGGTAATAATATGAAATGCATACCATGGCTCTTCCCCCTTATCTCAATTTGCCTTAGAACATGACCCTGCCTACTGTTTTGGAACAAAATCACTAGGACCAATTGTAGGTTGTTCCTTCTTCCGACCAACAAAATTGCATATCAGAGATGCTATCTGTATTTTTCTAGCCTTTTGAGCTACAACCATTTCTTGTGGATGTAAAGCTATCCACCTCTGGAAATTATGGGAGACATGGAGTTAAACATTATTAACATAGTGTTGAGTGTGGAGCATGATTGTTTAGAGGTCTTTGTTTTAGCCAGATGTATACCCCAGGAAGTTTGTACACCCCTCCACATGGGGGGGTGTGGGGAGGACTTGTCCCCCCCGCGGGGGTTCGGGGGGGTTGATACCCCTCGGCTGAGGGGTCCGGGGGCTAACGGTCCCCCGGCAGGGGTTTCGGGGGCAGCGCCCCCAAAGCTAAAAATAGATGTAAAATTGCCTTGTAAAAGTATAGTAATTTCTGGTCAATCTCGGTCGTTCATTAGGCGGATGATCTGATGGTACAACTTATGTTTAGTTTAGGGTTTTTTTCCCTAGAAGGAAACCCCTCTCTTTTTATGAGGGCATTGTATTGAGGTTGTGTAATAGATGTGTATTCTCTGAGCGAGAAACAGAGAGTTGAGACTGTGAGAGAAAACAGAGGATATGACAACAAATCTGCTGTAGGTTGTGTCTCTTCATTTTGCTGGATAATAGAAAGGAAGGACTGGCTGTTCGAGGTGGACATAGCCTAAACTGGGTGAACCACGTATATCTATGTCTCTCTTGTTTTAGTGCGTTTTCTGTGTTTATATTTCTGCAATATTTTATGTGTTCCATTGCTCCGTAATATATAATTTTCTAACAAGTTTTGGGTTAAAAACCCAAGTTTTGATGTAAATTTTGACAAAAATATGTAAAGTCTCTGCGAATTGTGGATGCAGAGCGCATAGGTAGATAAGTCTCGAAAAGGGCTTTAGCCTCATTTATATAAATTGTGAGTCGGTTTTGAGATCTACCCTTGGTCCGTGGACCATGGGATTGTATAAATAGGTGTGTCTTAGGGAGTCTAAGGCATATCTATGTTTTGTCTATGGGTACGACGAATGGAGTCTTAGATAGTTAGCGCATAGAAGTAAGTCTTAGAGGAGGAAAAGGATCTGTAGCTGAGTGCGCAGAGGCCTAGAGTAGTGTCCACAGCTGAGTGCACGAACCCCTGCAACTGAGTGCACATGGAAGTTTGAGTCAGTAACCTTATACTGAAGATCAATAAAGAAGACTGTTGGAGAAATTCATATTTTTTATTTGATTCCTTTTTCTTTTTATGTTTGCCATATATGTTATGATGAGATAATGTCTTTATGAAATAATGATGTATTGATGTGCGAATCTACTGGATAACTCTTATTAATTGAACATAATACATGTTAAGTATTGACGCGAAGGTTATAATACTTTCTGTTAAGTTTATTAAGCACTTAAGCCAATCTGTGTGGATTTCGATTTGAGGCTAGTCTATGATGCAGATAATTAGATAACCTATCTATTAAAGGTCCACAGAAGACGATCGTAGACCTTCACAGAGGTCTAGAGACCATTTGAAGGAAGCTACAGCACCAAGCCCTAAGGGCTTAGAGATCCATGCAAAGGCAGATATAAGAAATAAAAGGACATCACACTGATATCTGGATGCGGAAACTTAGTTCCAATGTCCCTCCATACTGTTTCGGGTGAGACTTCAGTCCACTCTACACAGGTTGATGCTGAAAGGGCCAATGGTGTAGGGCTTTATTTGGCACAACTAACTCTGAACCTGGGTCAGGATCCACTAAGACAACAAGAGATTTTGGGCAAAGAATTCAAAATGTATACTAAGAAGGCAAGAACTAATCCTAAGATAGATTTTACAAAAGAAGGAGCAGGGAAAGTTCCTATAGTACTCAAGGCTCCACAATTTTCAGCAAGAGATAACATATATACATGATCTTCCTTCTCCTCAATTTCACAAGAAAGTCTAGACACAACTTAAACATCAGAAATGGTCCAAGGGAAAAGGGAAACTAGTATATTTTACAAGTTTAAGGAAACAAAACGTAGGAATGATCTTCTCAAGGTCAAAACTTATGACCATTTTCAAAAAAAAAAAAAAAAAAAAAAAAAAAAAAAAAAAAACCTCTACACACCATAAGCTTTTGTCAACCTTTGACAATGAGAAGGGGAGAATGCAGATGGCATTATTGCAGGCATAAGTCCTCTACCCTAAATCTACAACAGACTACAAGCAAACTACATTTGAGTTTGATAAAAAGGATGTCCATCCTGTAGATCAAATGGACATGCACAAATAGACCAGGGAGATGATTTATTCCACATTGACAAGTACTGCTATGACTGCTTCTAAATTGCAGATGCCCCTTACTAATATTCAATCCCAGTTAAAGCTGGAAAAGGCTTCTTCTTTAGCAAAGGATAATAAAATAAAATCCTTGGAAGACTTGGTCATTAAGATAGGATATGACCCAAGTAATGTTAAAGCAATAGAAGAGATAGTCAAGAAGAAGAATGTTGACATAGCAACACTTAGAAAGCAATTAAAAATGCCAGCAACCGAGGTTCCACAAGCAAAAGAAGTAGGGGAGAAAAAGAGCCAAAAAGAAAATATGCTAAGATTAATTATGGAGAAAAATGCACAAATAAGGGACATGGAAGTAGAGATGGACAAGCTGATCAAAGAGAAAGAACATAGTGCAAAACTTTCTATTATCCCACTTGATGCAATACCTCTTGCAACCATAGTGAAAATAGGAGCTTCTACATCAACTGTAGCAGCAACAGCTACAAAAACCACAGTGAGAGTTTCTACACCTATATTATCCCCTGCACAAACTTCTGATGACCCAAACAAACTAGTAAAAGCCATCATAGACATGTATTTACATGGGGAGGAAATCAAGAAACTACAAGCACAAGTTAGGATTCTACAGGAATAGAAAAAGAGAATTGAAAGTTCTCAATCAAAAAAGATGTAGAAATCCTAGAGATTGATGCAAAGGATACAACAAATGTAAAAGCAATCTTCCATGGATCATACCTTATCTCAAGCTAAGGAAAATATATGGATAGATATCAACCAATCAATGACAGAGATATGGCCATTGATACAAATCATGTTTGAGCAGAAGGAGTTGATTCAGAAATCCAAAGAAGCCATTCAGGAAATTAGAGGAAAGTTGGGAGACAAGCCAACTGAAGCCACAGAGCTCATCGAGTTTCTGGACTCTAAAACAGATTTGAGTTGGAAGAGCTGCAAATAGAAGACACAACCAAGACCATATGGGAGGTTAAGAAAGTATTAACCAAAAGAAATCTTATATTTTAGTTAAAGAAGAAGTGTCAGGTTCTAGAGAATGGTGTCCAAAGATTTTTTAACAAGGTTAAGGTCCTCAATCAAAAGGGACTTCCAGGTTTGCTAGTATTGAATGACAAGTTAATGACATTGCCTGATTAAACTTAGAAATTGATGGCTATTGGTAGGGACAACACCAAATTTGCAGGAATAAAGGGGACTATAATAGGAAAATCTTTCTTACAGGCATTAGAATTTTATTTCTACGTACAACGTGGAGTCAAATACATTTTCATTACCAAGCCCACCTTTGAAAATATACATAGGTAGATGTAATATACAGGAGGTTAATCAAATTTTCAATTCTAAGTGAATAAAGGTGGGAAAAGTTATGCGAGTTACTTGAGTAAACAATCAATTCTTCTCCAGCCAGCATGATAAACATTGTAACAAAAGTCAAAGGCCACCTCAACACGTATTCCACAACTATAGTGTCAACAACCCAAGCAGTTTAAATTTTCCTATATTTTTGTTATTAGAGATATGTTCAATTTAGAAATTCCTAAATTACATCCTGTTCAGTTTTGACAAGGTATTTTGTAAATAAACTTATATATACTTCTCCTCTTGAAGTATTATGGTTTGTTTTTTTTTTTTTACAAAATAAAGCTATTGTATATTTTTCAAGCCTCAGTGGACTTATCAGTAATACAAAAAGCTCTTTCACAAGATTCTTGTGTCATATTGTTGGTGAAGTACCTCTATCATTTTATGTGTTTAATATTTCTTTGTTTACCATACACGTGTTTCTTAATATGAATTATTCAATAGAAAGTTGAAGAACATAATTTGTTTAGATGTACACTCTGATTTTGGGTTTGAATAATTTTAATGTTTTCAACTGAAATTAAGTAAAAGAATCCTAATTTCTCTTTACTTAATGGAAATCCTTCCTCTTCTTCTCATTCATTTCACTTAAAATTAAAGAATCCAATTAGTTTGGCTACATCGCCCTATGAAATCTATCTATAAAATACTGCAATAGATCCATGCTTTAAGGAACAAACTCCATAGCCCAATGGTAATCTAGGTATCAACCAAAAATACAATTCAAACCAATTCACAATCCAAACCCTAAACTTCCTAACTAGCCTAAGATCTAAAAACAAACAAATATAAATATTACAGAGAGATCCCTCTCTGAAGCTGGTAGGGCTAGCTCCCATCTTCCAAAGTGGTTTTGTGGTTACCTTTGTAGTTTCTCTAGCAAAATCAGAAATTACAGAGTGGTAACAAGGCACATGAGTGTGAAGGGGATGGATATTCTTCACTCAAGAAATTTGTTGCCAGGTTTGAAGCATGTTGATTTTGATTTCTGTGAGAATTGTGTTTATGGAAAATATAAGAGAGTCAGATTCCCTAGAGTTGGAAAAGAAGAGAGAAAAATTAGAGCTTGTGCATACAGATGTATGGGGACTTGATAAGGTATCATATGTCGGTGGCTATCATTATTATGTTACTTTGATTGATGATGCAACCAGAAAAACTTGGATTTATTGTATTCAAAATAAATCTAATGTATTTGATACTTTCAAAAAATGTAAAGCTTTGGTTGAATTAGACAAGAAAGAAGTTGAAGTGTCTCATATCAGATAATGGAGGTGAATATTGCAACAAAGAGTTTGATAAGTACTGTTCAGAGCACGGAATTCATAGAGAGAAGATAGTTTCATGAACACCGTAGGAAAATGGTGTGTCAAAAAGGATGAACATGACAATCATGGAGTGTGCAATGTGAATGAGATTTCATGCAAGATTGGATTTACAATTTTTGGAAAAAGATGTAGATACCATTGTTTTTCTAATAAACAGAGGGCCTTCAAGTTCATTGGATGGTGATTTTCCTCAGGAAGCATGGACAAGTAAAAAGGTAAACTACTCATTTTTAAAGACTTTTCTTTGTGAAGCGTTTTTCCACATTAATAAAGAGAATAGAATAAAGCTTGAGGAAAAATTAACGAAATGTATATTTATTGGATATGGTGTTAATGATTTTGGTTATCGCTTTTATGATTATGAAAATCACAAAATCATTAGGAGTAGAGATGTCATATTCAGTGAAAGGGTCTTGTATAAGGATAAAATGCAGGAAAAGAAACAGGAAAAAGAAAATAGAGAATAAACAGTGCTTGATGAGATCACAGAAAAAGTAAAGGTGTCTAAAAATCATAATGATCAATAGCCACAACAAGAACAACAACCACAACAATAACAGGCACCTCAAACACCTGAAAGTGATGTTAGAAGATCTACCAGGATAAATAGACCCCTTGAATGATACTCTCTGTTATATTATGCATTATTGATTGATTTTGGTGTCCCAGAATGTTACGAAGAAGCAAAACATGTAGAAACCAGGAAGAAGTGGGAGCTAGCCATGAAAGAAGAGATGGACTCCTTGGTACATAACAAGACTTGGGACTTTGTCAAGTTGCCTGTAGGTAAAACAACATTGCAAAATAAATAGGTTTACAAGTTAGAGGAAGAAGATGGAGGTAGAAAAAAGTATAAAGTTGGACTTGTGGTGAAGGGGTTTGCACAGAAGAAAGGTATAGACTTTGATGAAAATTTTTCTCCTGTTGTTAAAATGACTTCAATCGAACTATTTTAAGTATAGTATCAACAAAATATTTGCATCTTGTTCAGTTAGATGTAAAGATGACCTTTCTCCATGGGGATTTGGACAAAGCTATCTACATGCAACAACCACGAGGATATGAGGGCAAAGGGAAGGAGAAACTAGTGTGCAGGTTGAAGAAGAGCTTGTATGGCTTAAAGCAGGCTCCAAGGCATTGGTATCTAAAATTTGACAGGTTTATTTATGAACAAGGCTATACTAGATGTCACTCTGATCATTGTGTTTATCTCAAAAGGAAAAATGATGGCATCTATATTATCTTGTCATTGTATGTAGATGACATGCTTGTTGCAGGGTCTAACATGTATGAAATAAATGTGCTCAAAGGAAAATTGGCAAATTCATTTGTAATGAAGGATTTGGGTGTTGCAAAACAAATACTAGGTATGAGAAGAAATAGAGATAGGAAAAATTTCAAATTAACATTGTCTCGAAGTGAGTACATACAAAAGGTGTCGGAAAGATTTAATATGAAAAATGAAAAACTAGTTAGTACAGATTTGGATAGCCATTTCAAACTAAGGAGATATGTCCTAAGACTCAGGAAGAGATAAATCATATGAATAAAGTTCCATATGCATCAACAATTAGAAGCTTAATGTATGCAATGGTATGCAAAAGGCATGATATTGCACATGTAGTGGGAAGGGGATGCAGATTGTTCACTTAAGAAATTTTTTGCCAGGTTTGAAGCATGTTGATTTGGATTTATGTGAGAATTTTGTTAATGGAAAACAAAAGAGAGTCAGATTCCATAGAGCTGGGAAAAAAAAGAAGAGAAAAAAATTAGAGCTAGTGCATACAAATGTATGGTGACCTGCTCAGGTATCATCTGTCGGTGGCTCTCATTATTATGTTATTTTTATTGATGATGCAACAAGAAAAACTTGGATTTATTGTATTTGAAATAAATATGATGTATTTGATACTTTCAAGAAATGGAAATCTTTGGTTGAGAATGAGACAAGAAAGACGCTTAAGTGTCTCAAATCAGATAATGGAGGCGAATATTGCAGAAAAGAGTTTGATAAGTACTGTTTAGAGCACGAAATTCACAGAGAGAAGAGAGTTCCAGGAACACTGCAGAAAAGAGTTTTATAAGTACTGTTTAGAGCACGAAATTTGCAGAGAGTAGAGAGTTCCAGGAACACCACAAGAAAATGGTGTGTCAGAAAGGATGAATAGGACAATCATGGAGCGTGCAAGGTGCATGAGATTGCATGCAATATTGGATTTACAATTTTGGGCAGATGCTGTAGATACTGCTATTTATCTAATAAACATAGGGCCTTCAAGTTCCTTGGATGGTGGTATTCCAGAGGAGGCATGGACAGGTAAAAAGGTAAACTACTCATTTTGAAAGACTTGGAGTTGTGAAGCCTTTGTCCACATTAATGAATAAAATAGAACAAATCTTGAGGCAAAATCAAAGAAATGTACCTTTATTGGATATGGTGTTAATGATTTTTGTTATCGTTTTTATGATTATGAAAATTACAAAATCATTAGGAGTAGAGATACCATATTCAATGAAAGGGTCTTGTATAAGGATCAAATGCAGGAAAATAAATAAGAAAAAGAAAATAGAGAATACACAGTGTTTGATGAGATCACATAGAAAGTAAAGGTATTTGAAAATCATAATGATAATAGCCACAACAACAATAACCACAATAGCAACAAGCACGTCAAACACATGAAAGTGGTGCAAGAAGATCTACCAGGTTAAGTAGACCCCCTGAAGGATACTCTCCTTCATTATATAATGTATTGTTGATTGATTCTGGTGAACCAGAATGTTATGAAGAATAAATGTAGGTAGAAACCAAGAAGAAGTGGGAGCTAGCCTTGAAAGAAGAGATGGACTCCTTGGTACATAACCAAACTTGGGACTTAGTTAGGTTTCCTCCAGGTAAAACAACATTGCATAATAAATGGGTTTACAGGTTGAAGGAAGAAGATGGAGGTAGAAAAAGGTATAAATCTATACTTTTGGTGATGGGGTTTTCACAGAAGAAAGGTATAGAGTTTGATGAAATATTTTCTCCCATTGTTAAAATGACTTCAATCCAAACTATGTTAAGTCTAGTAGTAGCAACATATTTTCATCTTAAGCATTTAGATGTAAATACGACCTTTCTCCATGATGCAACATCCACAAGGATATGAGGTAAAAGGAAAGGAGAAACTAGTGTGTAGGTTGAAGAAGAGCTTGTATGGCTTAAAACAGACTCCAAGGCAATGGTATATAAATTTTGAGAGGTTTATGTTTGAACATGGTTATACTATATGTCATTTTGATCATTGTGTTTATCTCAAAAGGAAAAATGATGGAAACTATATTACATTGTTATTGTATATAGATGACATGCTTGTTACAAGGTCTAAAAATGCAGGAAATAAATATGCTCAAAGGAAAATTGGCAAATTGATTTGTAATAAAGGATTTGGGTGTTACAAAACAAATCCATGGTATGAGAATAACTAGTGACAGGAAAAATCATAATTTAACATTGTCTTAAGGTGAGTACATATAAAATGTGTTGGAAAGATTTAATATGAAAAATGGAAAACTAATTAGTACACCTTTAGCTAGCCATTTCAAACTAAGTAAGGAGATGTGTCCCAAGGCTTAGGAAGAGATGGATTATATGTCTAAAGATCCATATGCATCAACAATTGGAAGCTTAATGTATGAAATGGTCTGCATAAGGCTTGATATTTCACATGCAGTGGGAGTTGTAAGCATGTACATGAACAATCCAGGAAAATAACATTGGATGGCTATGAAGTGGATTCTCAAGAATTTGAGAGGTACAACAAATCAAGCATTATGATTTGGTTGTTTAAACATTGCCCTACAGGGATATGTTGATGCATATATGGAAAGTGATAGAGATACCATGAGGAGAACCACTGGGTATATGTTTACTTTAGGTGGATCAACTGCCAGTTGGGTTTCAAAAATTCAAAGTGTTGTTGCACTTTAAACGACAGAAGCAAAGTAAGTTGCTGCTACAGAGGCTAGTAAAGAAATGATGTTGCAAAGGTTTATGGATGAATTTGGTAAGACACAGAAGATGGGTAGGTTATACAATGAAAACCTGAGTGCCATTCATCTTGAAAAGAACTCAACATTTCATTCCAAGACTAAACTGTTAGAAAATTATATATTACGGAGCAATGGAACACATGAAATAATGCAGAAATATAAACACAGAAAACGCACAAAACAAGAGAGACACAGATATACGTGGTTCACCCAGTTTGGGCTACGTCCACCCCGAACAGCCAGTCCTTCCTTTCTATTATCCAGCAAAATGAAGAGACACAACCTACAACAAATCCGCTGTAATATCCTCTGTCTTTTCTCACAGTCTCACCTCTCTATTTCTCACTCACACTGAATACACATCTATCTCATAGCCTCAAATACAATGCCCTCATACAAAGAGAGGGGTTGCCTTCTAGGGCAAAAAAACCCTAAACTAAACATAAGTTCTACCGTCAGATCATTCGCCTAATGAACGGCCCAGATTGACTAGAAATTACTATACTTTTACAAGGCAATTTTACAACTGTTTTTAGCTT
>APFE030766325.1:18165-28945 GCA_000404065.3 Pinus taeda
AGATCATCTGCCTAATGAACGGCCCAGATTGACTAGAAATTACTATACTTTCACAAGGCAATTTTACAGCTGTTTTTAGCTTCGGGGGCGCTGCCCCCGAAACCCCCCGCTAGGGGGGGGGCTCCCAAAGGTCGCAGCTGTCCCCACTGGACCCCCCCTGCAGCGAATATTTTACGGGCGGCGTTGCCACCCCCATTTTGAACTAGGGTCCAATGTGGCGGTACTTTTGAATATAGAAGATAATCAGGCTCCACACCCAACATAAACATATACAACTCAAGTACCATTTCATATGGTCAGTGTTGGAAGATGGATAGTTGAAGCTAGATAAGATACACACTATCCAAAATCCTATAGATATGTTAACAAAAGTTGCAACCGGGGAGAAACTGAGATTCTGCTTGGTTTCAATTGCTCTTCAAGTATGATGATGAAGATGAGAAATTGCCAGGTCGAAAGTTAAAGAATTTTCCAACAAATGAAGCAACGGTGGAGTTGTTATAATCAGTCTCCAAGTGGGAGATTTTTGGGTGTGGACCCCGATTATCTTCTTTATTAAGGGGTATAGCCGCATTGGACCACAGTTCGTAATGGTGCAGAAACACCGCTTGTTTGATATCCATCAAGGGGGTGTGGGGTGGGGGGGGGTGACGACTATTTTATGCCCCCCCCAACGGGGGTTCGGGGGCAGCGTCCCTGAAGCTAAAAATAGATGTAAAATTTCCTTGTAAAGTATTGTAATTTCATAGCCAATCTCAGCCGTTCATTAGGCGAATGGTTTGACGGCATAAGTTATGTCTAATTTAGGGTTTTTTGCCCTAGAAGGAAACCCCTCGCTATATATGAGGGAATTGTATTGCACTTATGCATATGTGTATTTTGAGTCAGAAAGAGAAAGGTGATTGTGTGAGAGGGAAGAGGAAAGTACAACGGATTTGCTGTAGGTTGTATCTCTTCATTTTGTTAGATAATATAAGGGAAGGACTGGATGTTTATCCATGGATGCAGCCCAAATTGGGTGAAACACGTATATCTGTGTCTCTCTTGTTTTGTGCATTTTCCGAGTTTGTGTCTGTACAATATTTTATGTGTTCCATTGTTTTGTCATATATAATCTTGTAACAAGATGTTCAGAGGATGTTTAAAGATTAGATTGAAGGGAGGGAAAAGTTTGTTAAGAGAATTGAATAGTTAGATAAAGTTAGTCTTGAATTCAAATGGCAATTCTTGGTCAAGTCTCATAGCCATTGAATGGCTCTAAAGGCACTTACTAATACTTCCATCCAATTGCTACCACCTTTGAGGGCATCTATATTTAGCTGCTAGATGCACATCAAGCCTCATTCCCCTCTAGAGATAGCAACACTTCTAAATATTTAAATGTTATGACAGCGAACTATTGGCTCATCTTCAAGTAGATGAGAGTTGTTACAAGAATTTACTTTTTATGTTAATTTTGTTATGTTTTAGATGAGCATTTTTAGGAGAGTATTTTCACTCCTCATTGTAATGAACACTATAAATCTCCCTCTCGAACTCATTTCAAAGGGTTATGAATTTTGGAGAAAAATCAAATCTATTATTGCACTTTTCTACTCAAGTCTTACTTTAATATAATCTGAACCAATTTGAATTCCATCATGCACGGATTGCCAACAATATAGGTGCTTTTGTCTGCTCTATATGCATTCTATTTTTAAAGGAATTGTTTCAAATGTTTAAATATTATTCATGTATGTGCTTTTATTAATTCTAGCATGATCACTTTTGGTGTGTGTGAATTAAATTATACAACATACAATGAATACAAAAATTGTTGTTTATATGTGATGAGATTATAATTAATTTGATTAAATATTTAATCGATTTTAACAATGTTAATCCATGGGAATCTTTATTTTCTTGAAAAAACGTTATTATTCTAGCACTTATAACTTAATATACTTGGGTAAAATTAATTAGATTAGATTAGATTTTGGTTTATATCAATAGTTACATTAGTTTATCAGTTGTCAACGCCATCCACTGCATCCTCATACACAAATAGTTTTTCATGGGTAAATGGACCCAAAATACCATTCAAAACCACCAACTTCAATAGAAAAAGGTCTGATTTGGGGTTCTAACCGAGTCGATTCCCAAATGTTGACTAAATCATTTTTGGCCATCAACAGGTCCATATTGTATGCTCCAATCTGCATTGAGTCTGAATTCCCTGCTTATTCGCTTCTTCCACATAATCTGTTTAATTGCACACACAAGTTCCTATGCTATAAGGCCCTTCCTTCCCTTCTACACGTTGGTTGATCATTCTGTGTAACTTATCTAGGGCTGACCTATATTTTATTTATTTTATACAAATTTCCACGAAACTCTTGATTGAGCTTACCCCTCCTCCTCCTCCCTTTGGTGCAAACTTGTCATATATTGGTGGCATATCAAATATGGGTTGTGCTTGCTACACGGTTGAGCTAGTGTTTGAATTGATGATGCAAATGTTGTGTTGTTGTGATTGATGGTTGGAATTGATGTCAAACTGGGCATGTATGGCTCGTGTAAGATGTTATGGTGTGTTTCTATGGCAGATGATTGGTTTGTTAGTTGCAGGGTATGTCACTAGTGTTTTGATAACTGTGCAGGTGCTGGGAGAGTTATGGAGCAGGTTGGAAAAGGTTTGAGTTGAGAAGTTTTTATTTTTCCCCATACTCTACCTCAGCTGCACAAATTTAGTCTTATGCATGTGGTTGTAGGATCTTAACCGCACATATGCAGTCTTGTGGGTGCAGTTGCGACCAAATTTTTTATGTGTCGAGGGTGCGGTTATGGGATTAGTCATGAGTACTAGTATTTGGCACTTTGTATTGGTTTGAGTTTGATTACTATATGCTTATGTGTGGCCTAGGTCGAGACTTGGTATTGACATTACAAGTATTGGTGTTACCTTGGTATCTGCCTATGGTATTGGCTTAGAGATTACCATGGTACACGAATCTGTGGTATTGGCATAACCATGGTACAAGAGTCTATGGTATTGGATTGGATATTACCATGGTATATATGTCTATGGTATTGGCATAACCATGGTATTTACCCATGGTGTTAACTTGGAGATTACTATGGTATATGTGTCAGTGGTATTCGCGTGGAGATTATTTTGGCATATACTTGTGAAAGAATATTGAGTTTGAAGATTGAAGGTGTAAGAGAGTGATATAATGTTGTGTGTATCATATTATACATATGTAGATGAGTTCAATGGGTGCTTATCAGATATTATTTTTAGATTTAGATTATTGAGGTTTCTTGGTTTCTCATGTTGAGAATATTTGAGAACCCAGTCTGAAACATTTCAAAACGTGGTTCACATGGAGGTGTTGAGGCTCATAGTAGACAATGTATAGAGAAGGCCGGGGCCTTCTAGCCAACAAATCAGAATGAGAAGCATATTTCTCCAGAGTCCTATGGTATTGGGTGAGGCTCGATGGTGGTGGTGGGTTCCAGTGAATGAGTGTTCATAGAGTTGTGAGAGAAGAGACTCTCTATTTGGTGTTTCTAGCATACCTATCTTAGTAGTCAAGTCTTCCTCCTATTGGGTGCTAGCTCCTCTATGTAATGATTTGTTCAGTTGTTAATATAAGAATTGAATAGCAATAACAGTGGGTGGTTTTTTTTCACTAGAGATGGTTTTCCACCAGAAACATATGTGTCCTTATGTGTGCATGTTTGATGATGTTCATGATGTTATTATATGTTGATTATATGAGGGTTTCTTGTGTTAGATGATGGATTACTGATCCTTATCCATTTTGATAAAAAATATTTAAAAGTAAATCAATCCTAGCACTATTAATTTACCCCCCCCTCTCACTAGTGAGTTCATTTCCAACAACTTGACAAACCCCTTTATGATGCAACCAAATGTTTTCTTACTTATTTGTATGTTTCTTTTTCCCTTATCAGATTGAGCTTGGGAGGTGGCTTGAATGCTTTTCTCACCCATTGATATGGCTGGTTCCCTAGTCCACTAGCATTGACTCTTGTTCTTTCTCCCCCACGCCTAATTTCTTCTACTTGTGGTCATTTTGTGCTCTCTTTAGTTGCTATCATCTCACATTTTTTCCCTTATTTTCCTTCCACTTCACAAAAATTTGAGGACAATACTCAGTAACATATTCCAATTACTTATAGTAGGTATAAGTCATGTAGAGGTTAGGGAAGTCTTTTGCATAATGTCCTGGATGGATTTAGTTATAAAAATGATCAGGTCTTGATCCCTTCCAAATCCTCCTTTACGTCTACCTAGAAATTCTTGACCTATGCCTTACATCCCTTGACCTTTTCCTATATTGTATCCTTTGGGTGTGTTATTGATCTGATTTAGAATATTGAATTGTTTTTCTAAGATCCTCCTCATATTAGAAACAAAATGCTTTCATTGTGCTTATGGATTCATGAATTTTTGCAAGTGAAAAATGAGTTTTTATGTAAATTTTATGAGCAAGTTAACATAAATAAGAGACTAAACAACATCATAAACATGTACAAAACATCATCAAAAACACATTACAATAGGAACACAATAAGGGAGTTCACCCCTCCTGGCCTACATCTCCTTGGTCCAACTTCCAATGGCTTGGGCCTCTCTATTATGCTCAAAAGTGTAAACATATGTGTTTACAATGCTCAAATACTTCTAAAACTTGCTTCGATGAGTCCAAAATACTTAAAAATGGTACCCCAACCTTTTTCTGCTCCTCATTTGGTCGAAAACTGCTTTAGTTATGACTTCTGCCAGTCTTTCCATAATTTTCTCCTCCAAATTTGGATAACTACCAGTTAAATTCATTATCTGCAGTCAATTTTGGAAGTTCCACTGAAATTGGTGGTCCCAAAAACTTTCTCGCCTATCTTGCAGTTAAGGCCGAGTGGTCACATACAAGGTGGTTAGGTGCGGTGGTTAAGGCAAAGGTTCCGACAACTCCATCACAAATCACAATCGGTGGAGAACCAACGGTCTTATGGTTTGTGAACACAACATGGGGCGGCATGCGATTGGGATATGGTGAACCCAACGAAACTATTAACCGGAACTCATAAAATTATCGCTTCCAGAATCCTTTCGCAATTCACAATTGATAGAGTACCAATGGTATTATATATGTGGGACATTGTTTTCTATGGTGTGCGATTTCGATCTGTGATTGAGATGATCACATCACTACCCTTCCCTGCTTGGGGGCCGATCATCACATCACAACTGCCGAGGTCGATTCTTTAATGCCTTTTCACCTACCCTATTGCGATGTGTGATTGTGATTATTGCATTGCACCCTAGCTTGTTCCGGGGCCGATTTTTAACGCTAACCCACCTGCGACATGCGATTTGCTAAATGCATGGGCCAATGGTGGTCTGCCACTTGGTGCTTCCCCATTCATTGAAGAGCCTACCACATCATCTTTTCCTGCCATCTATCCAAGTCAAACTTGAACTTTGAATTGCTCTAACTTCTTCATACGAGCTTGGATTCTAGTGTCGTTCACACTGCTGGAATCAGGATGGCGAGATCTTCGATCTGAAGCTATGTTTATTGAGATTCTGACACTTTGATTTTTGAGACTAATTTTGAGCACTTATCAGTTATACATTGACAAAGTGGATTTATAACTGCCTACCTCTTGCACCCTATAAGTATCAATATTGTGCTCTCTTAGTAATTCCATCACATAACACATATGTGTGTCATTCCATAATAACTTGAAAACATCACAAAAAAACATTTTCATTGAGATTTTATACTTCTGCATCATTGAAAAAGATGTGGGTATATGTCCCCAAAATTTGCAAACCTCACACCATAATCCCATACTTTGTACCAATGGATTCACAGCTCCTGTGACCATATATGTTGTGACAGTTGGGAATTTGTTTCAGCGGTGTCCTTCCTTTTTGCATATGGAACACTAGAATTATTCACACTTCTCTTTGTATTTTTGCTAATTACTGAACTATATTATCAATGCTACTAGTTGTGACTAGATTTTTGTTATTCATGTGCTTCTTTCACTATCTGTAGGGGATGCCTCTAGCTTCAAGGCAGTCTCTAGTGGTTCAGATTGAATAGAAAATTTTTGTTGAGTTAACGGAATATGTATATGTGACAATAGTCTTACAATAAACCATTCTCAATGTTATTTGGGATTGGGAATGAAAACCTATCTAGCAATAATTTTAATCTCTGATCAAAGTCCCATGCTATCTCACTAACACACTATTTAATTTCCTTAATATTTGAAATACATTGACACTCTGAATTTGGATTCTGGAACTCCTTTAACAATGTTTGCTTGAAATTTGCTAGTCCTCTACCTTGTTCTCTTGGTGAAATGTTATTATATTCCATATGCCAGGTTAACACGTGATCCCTAAAAGTGATCTTCAACTATACCACCTTGATTTATTCATCTTGTACCTACTTGACATTTCAAACTACCTCACAGACAAAAGATGTTTCTCAGGATCCTCTGAGTCGACGTTGTGAAAGATCGACATTCACATGGAATGCTCAATGTCGATCATCGTTCTCTGTGAAATTGTGCTCCATGATACCTTTAATTGGTTTCTTAGTACCTTTGGTCCTGTCTAGCTATTTCCACTATTCTGACTACTAATAATTGAATTTAATTGCAACAAATCACTAGGTGATCTTACTTCTTGACTTGATGGCATACACGGGGTCATGGGTTCAATGCAAGCTATGGCCTGAGAAGGGTCGCTGGGATACATTGGTTCCTCTTGTTCCAAGATGAGTTGAGGATTTCTTTCCTTGGCCTTTCCTTTTTCCTTGCACAATCTTTTGTTATCCTCTAGGCGTGGTACTCCATCAAATAGGTTATCAACATGGATTTATTCCCAATTTCAACTACTATGCTACCTTCTAGTTCCTTCTCTATCCCTTTCTGTTTCGATTCTATCTATTTTAGTCTCTGACACAAGCCTCTCTCTCACTTCACTACTGTGTTGAAATATTTCTCCACTACGTGGCTCTCAACTAAATTCTTCTTTCACATTCTCTTCCTACACTAATGTTTGTACTTTAATCCTTCTTGCATATTCTATGTTTTTATCCTTTTGATGTATCACCATCCTTCATCCACCTCATTTTCTCTTTTGTATCCCTTTCCTTTACTTTCTCAGTCCATCCACTGGTCATCCCCTAGTTTCCCCGTTACACACAAAAATATTCAGCCACTCATAGTATCATATTCCAACGACACCACTCCTTTGTCACACAACAACATATTCATCCAATTAAATTGTGATTTCACAAATTTCCCTCGTAGCCATTTTAAAAAAATTCCTCTCGATCTCAGTATACAACTGAGTAGCCTCTATCGCGAATTAAACAATATACTCCTCCAATGCACTATTAAACTAGAAATCGACTGCACACTAGACTTTATTATTTACTGAATTTACTCATTAGACCAATTGTAGATTCCAATTATATGGTAGCACAATTCATTAGCTTCTGATGTTCTCTAATATTCTTGGAAACTACTCAACTAGAATTATAGGAAACTCATCAAATAAAATCTCCTGCAAGTCTATAAAGGTATACCTTTGTAGAAACTTCTCAGGATTATTTCACTGCTTTCTAGCTTGTTCTACCACAAATTCACGTTCCTTTGTCTGTATCACTGCTTTATCTCCCCCTTAGTTCGAATCCACCTCCCCTTGAATTACAAATCCCGCTCTTGGCAATGAAACCATTTGTTGGCGTGTAGAGGAAAAACCCTGAGTCTAAAGTGAAACATCCAACAAAATCCCTTAGACACCAGCCATTTTGGCATCACCTATGAGTAGGTGAAGTCTCACTTAAGGCATCTAATGAAGGACTGCAAGAACTATGATAATTTTTCAATGGTGAAGGAGACAAAGAGCCTAGGTTATCACTGTCATTCTCAATACACAATAAATTTTAAGTATACTCCTAATTGGCATGGTAAATAAATCATTAACAAAACAAAGTATAGTGTAATAGATAAACCAGATCATTTGTACCATAATGCGCACACGAGACAATGATCCCAAACAAAGGATTGTATTACTTCAAAAAATCCTTCATTACATCAGAATTGTTGTGGTTCACCATCCTAATCCATTAAATGTGACAGTGCAAAATGTTTACAACACATCACCTCCAACCATTTGACCTTAATTATTTATAAGTTTACATTGGGGCACAAGGCCAATAAATAACCTACTTTTACTATGGGAAAAAAACCCCAAACTAGCCTAAAGTATTTCCTTCTTTTCAACATTCTTTGCGCTAATCCTTAGCTAACATTCCTGCATGATATACATATGCACAACACTGATCTACACGAAATCCTAGAAATCCTTCCTCAAAATTATTGCTCCAAGAAGCCTTCACCAAGAGAAACATTTATTTGATTATTTTAAAGATCATAAATACTATACGAATTGTAGGTTTTAACCTGTACAAAAATTAATTGCATACGAATTCTAAAACACATAAAATAAACAATGCGATAGCATAACACATTAAACACATATACATAGAGATTTTCCCCTGGATCCCAAAACCGAGACTATGAGCTTGATTTTTCATTATGTTCCTTTCAATGTTACAATACATATTTATACATGCCAAAGCATAATACCATGGAACAAAAGCCATCGCATCCAAAACCATGGACCAAAAACCATCGCGTCCAAAACCATGTGTGAAAATCATGCACAAAACCATAGGTAGGTCCGACCAACCTAATATAGGGTCCAAAACCAAAATTTTCCGGGGCGCTACCCCAAACCTCATAGAGGGGGGTTACCTGCACCCCTCAAACCCCTGTGACCCCCCTGCTACAGAATTGGTGCAACGAAGGGGGGGGGGGCCCCCCCCCCCCTGTAACCCCCCGATTAACTACGTGGGCTAGTCGTGGAAAGAATATAACACAACCAAACATTCTCCCACTTGTTTTTTTCTTTCCATAGGTGGCCACAAGAGAGATTAGTCATTTATCCAACCCTACAATGCCCATTGTTTCTCTACACCAAGAGAACTTCTCAGAGCTCAAAGATTTTGTCAATGCATCTGTAATATTCTTCAAAGTGTCCACCTTTACCAGCAACACCTTTTTGTCTTCTATCATATCCCTCACAAAGTGATACTAAACATCAATGTGCTTTGTATTTGAATGATATGTAGAGTTCTTTGCCAAGAAAATTTCACTTTGGCTGTCACAGTCTATCCTTATAGCTCCCTGTACTAACCCCGTACTTGAACACAATAACTGCAACCAAACCGCTTCCTTGCTTGCATGAGTGGCTGCCATGTATTCTGCCTTTGTAGTTGATAGTTCCACTACATATTGTTACTTACTCATCCAGCTTACTGCACCTCCAAATAGGTTAAACACATACCCACTCGTAGATCTTCTCTAATCCAGATCTCCAACCCAGTCTGCATCAACAAAGCCATGAATATCCAACACTCTGTCCAATCCTAGTCTTCCTTGGTAGTAGAAACCATAATCACTAGTGCCACGCAAATACTTGAAAACTGGCCTCACTGCTGTCTAGTGCTCCTTCCCTAGTTTTGACATAAACCTGCTCAATACTCCCATTGCATGTGCAATGTATGGTCTAGTACAGACCATTGCATACATTAGGTTACTGACTGCACTTGCATATGGAACCCAGGACATGTCTTCTTCCTATTCTTGTTTCTTGGGACACTGTTCAGCAGATAACTTCACACCTACATGAATAGGAACCTTCACTGGTTTATATCCTGCATATTAAGCCTCTGCAGTATTGTATCAACATAGTTCCTCTGATTTAACCAAAGCTTCCTCTTTGCCTGATCTCTTTTAATTTCCATGCCAAAAATATAGTTTGCAGCACCAAGATCTTTCATATCAAATTTGGAGGACAATTGGGTCTTCAAATCTTGGATAATTTCTTTGTCATTTCCAACTAGCAACATCATCCACATAAAAGACTAGATAAATAACATGGTCATCAATTAATTTAAAATACACACAATGATCTGCTTTGCTTATGGTGAAGCCAAGTCCCCGTATAAATGTATCAAATTTCTGATACCACACCCTTGGTGACTGTTTTAACACATACAGATACTTATTTAACTTGCATACCAGTTCTTTCTTACTTTTCACTGCAAAGCCTTTAGGTTGCTTCATGTAGATTTCCTCTTCCAGATCCCCGTGAAGAAATACTGCCTTCACATCCATCTATTCTACCTCAAAATCAAAAGCAGTAGAAACAGATAAAAGTAATCTAATAGAAGTGACCTTGGCAACAGGAGAAAAAATATCACCAAAATCAATTCCCGACACTTGGGAATTGTTGGCATTATGGCACAGGTTTGGAGCTATGGCACAAGTGTTGTCCTTGATGGCAACCCTCTCTGGTAACAGATCTCAGATCAGGCACTCAGAAAGTAGAAAAAGACATATACGCAGGTTCATCTAGACAAAGGCGCGTATACGCGGGTTATACATTACAAAAGCGCGTATATGTTGGTGATCACTCTTTTGGTCCATGGCAGTTAGATCTTGGAACTTGAACCTATGTTTTGGACCGTGGCGTCTCGTCAATTGTGCCGATCCACAGTTTTTGGGTTCATGGTATTGAAATGTTATGGTTTTGGACCATGGTATTGGGGAAGGCCTAGGACTATAAAAGAGGAAGGAGATCTTGTGGCAAATCACCATCTGAATTATAATTGAAGAT
>APFE030766325.1:28965-41835 GCA_000404065.3 Pinus taeda
TATTTTCAACAACCTTTTGCTACCAACCGAGCTTTGTATTTATCCACCTTTCCTTCTGCATTTGTCTTCTTCTTGAAAACCCATTTGCTGCCAATGGGTTTCCTTTTAGCCAGCAACTCCACCAGATCCCAAGCCTTATTTTTGTGCAAAGATGCCATTTCATGAACCATGACCCTTTTTCAGAGTTTTTCATCCTCTGAATCTACTGCTTCCTTCACAGTTCTGGGATAATCGTCAGTAATAGATAAAGCAAAATTTGAATAGAAAGTAGATGGACTATACCTTTTTGGCTGCCTTCTTTCTCAAACTGATCTTCTCACACTTAGAGTTTGTGGCTCTTAATCTTCTGATTCCTCCTCTGTTGTAGAGTTTGATTCTTCCTCCTTAAGCTCAAACTCTATCTTATCAGGTTCCTTTGGTTGGAATTCATGTTTAATAACATCTTTTACTTCTCTGAACACCACATCTCGACTGTACACAACCTTCCTTGTTACTGGGTTCTAAAGCTTATATAGCCCTTTAAACCATCCTTATACCCAATAAAGATGCACTTTTCAGATTTACTATCCAGCTTGGTTTGTTTCTCCTTTGGAACATGTACATATGCATCACATCCAAATACCCTTAGATGTGAAAGAGAGGGTTTCCTACCAATCCATACCTCTTGTGGAGTCTTATCCTCCAATGTTGATGAAGGTGATCTATTGACCAGGTAGCATGCTGTCTCCACCGCCTCTGCCCAGAATGCCTGTCCTAACCTGGCACCACTGAGCATGCTTCTTGCCCTTTCCATCAACGTCTTGTGCATTCTTTCTACAACTCCACTTTGCTCAGGTGTGTATGGAGTATTCTTTTGCCGTGCTATACCACACCTTACAAAAATCTTCAAATTCGTTACTGCAAAACTCTCCACCGTTATTTGTCCTCAACACCTTTATCTTCTTCTCTGTCTAGTTTTCCACCAGAGCCTTAAATTCTTTAAATCTGTCAAAGACTTCAGATTTATTCTTAAGGAAATATAACCACATATTCCTTAAGAAATCATATATAAATGATACATAGTACATAGACTTACCCAATGATGGAACCTTCACAGGTCCAAAGACACCACTGTGCACAAGTTCTAATATCTGTTTCGCCTTTTTATCACCAGAGGGGAAACTCACCCGATTCTGCTTCCCATATACACAATTTTCATAGAAATCTAAATCCAGAGAGTTATTCCTCATACCTTTTACCATACCTTTACCATGAAGTATTTGAAGGCCATGTTCTCTAATATGTCCAAACCTTAGATGCCACAACATGGTCTTCTCTCCAGAGACCACTATATTTTACAGAGTTCCAATCCGAATTCCCCGCATCAATACCAGTGCTCCCAAAACCATCTTGTAGGTATCCTTCTTGAACACTGTTTTTACACCTGCATCATCCAACTTGCTTGCAAAAATCAGATTTCTGGCCAATGCAGGAATATGCAGAACACCCGGAATAGGGGAACTCAAAACATTAGTAGTATACATACAATATGAACAAGTGGTGAACTAGGGTGAACAAGTGGTGAATAAATGAATGAAAAAGAGGTAGTGAGTAGTAGGTTCTCTATATTGAAACAATATTAGTGTTAGGGTCTCTCGACTACAACAATGTTAGTGTTAGGGTCTCTGGATTGCAACAATGTTAGTGATAGTGTCAGAATTTCCTATTAAAAGGGTCATTAAAAAAATCATAATTTCTGGTTTTTAAAAGGATTTGTGAGTACTAAAAAATGGTGGAAAAAATAGTTTACACTAGAGGTTATTTATGCCCATCAAATCTCTTCAGCCAATGCACAAAAAAAAATATAAATTTCAGAAATCTATAAAACGTTTTGTTTGTTTGTTTGTTTCTTTTAAATAAATACACAACAAGAAAATACTTGAAAAAACTTAGGTTATTTTGTAAAATTTCATGGATTAATAGGAATTGAATCCCATTTGATAGTAATTTGAAATCTTTAGTCCTTGGCAGAAGTAGGAACTAATAATGAGTCTTGAACACCTAAAAATCTAAGTTTAATTTTCACCCATGCAACTAGAATATATATTCTTCCTCCATTGTTTAGATTCTTTTTAGGTGAAAATCCACTTTCACATGACAAAGTTATTTTATTAATTGTGCAAAATCCTTTTCAGAACCAATGTTTTTAGAGATATAATTTATATTATTATTATTTATATATTATATTGTGTTGGAAACTTTCATAATTAAGACAATGATCACTTGTTGCTATCCAAAAATAGGACTTGTCTCATCACCCTTAATTAATGAAAGCCATACTACTCTTAATAACCCACTAGTGGTCATTTAGATATATTTAAACCTTGAACTCAAATATACAAATTTAAAATAAAATTATATATATATATATATATATATTATAATATATATATATATATTTAATATAATCTTATCTTATTATCTATATATATATATATATTATATATACCATATATTTGAACTATAAAAGTTAATGAAATATAAATTTACATATTTATAAATATTTACCATGGATAAATATCTCTATAAAGTTTGTGCATTATCTTCTTTTAATTTAAAATTTTGTCTTGTGTTAGGAATCGAATATCTCTTTACATAATGGATGGAGTTTAATAAGTTGCTTGATCTCTAAATACTATGATGAGTTTTCAATAATAAGAACTTTTCAATTTAAAATTTGGTCTTTTTTGTGAACTTGACAGACTGAGTGTCGCGCGAGTGCGGGTGGGGTGGGGTGAATCAATATTGTACTAGATGGATCATCTTAACCTTATCTACATAATTACAACACAAAACACTACTAAAGCCTAGTATCCACCCCATCAACATTGTGACCACTCACAAATCACTATCAAACTCAATCAACAACATACTACTAAACTCAAAATATTTAGTGACACAATCAAACCCATAACCATAGAAACAACATTCATCATACTCTTGCAATCTAACTCAATACAAGATGCAAATATCGCTGCTCGATTTTACATGGATTGACATCATAGAAAATACATGGCATCAATGGACATGGCCTCACACTCTCAATGAAATCTCAATGAAATATATACATGACATACATATATAAACACTAAAATCCATTCACCCCTACAACAACATCACTTTTAGTAGTCATAAGTACACACACATAGTAGCAACATACTCGGTGCTTCTCAACACTATGTTTAGAAATGTGATTTACCTATGATCTTTCTTCAATCACACTAGATCTAACTTATGTTAGGATTGCACACCCTATATCACTATCACGCAACATTCATTCATACCAATCAATACACCTCAACAATTATATATTCAATAGTGCTGCACAATTCTTCAATCACATTATGAGTAGATCTAACACACAACACCATAACATATACTCTACAACAACTATCATTTGGCATTAACATATACTCTACAACAACTATCCTTTGGCATTAACATATACTCTACAACAACTATCCTCTAGAAATTTTCTCATAGTAATAAGCACTTGGCCCATATGCTCAATAAAAAGTTTGACCTTTGTCTGAAATAGGCGTGTACATCATTTTCTTCTCATTCAATGCACATGGCACTTCAATCAACATGTAATCAGTCTCCACGCACTGTCATCAACTCTGCAGTGTTTCCAACGCTCATCCTTCAATCAAAGATGCTTTGCTCTAGATATACATGAACACAGAGGTGCATTCAGAGTCTTCCAATTTCTCTACGTCTAACCTTGGGGTAGGTTGTCACCTAATACACCTTTTTGAAATTGTGTCAAATGTTGTCAAATGGTAGCAAAAAATGGGGTTGAAGTGAAAAAAGGCCAAAGAGGAGAAAAAATATCAGAGGTGAAAATCATGAGGAGGAAGCCAAAATCAAAAGCCTATGTCTCGAAGCCAAAAGGAAATCCAAAATGCAAAGGGAGGCTGAAATTTTGGAGGCTAAAATCTAAACAAGAATGCCAAAATTTGGGACTTGATCACATAAGAAATATTTTTAATTTCTTTTTGAAAACTTCTGATGAGAAGGGGCTTTGATTTAGGCTGTCACTCAGTCATAAAGCATTCCAAATGACCAAGGGGGCACAGAACAAGGTGGGACCTCGGAGCATATGCCATTGTAACATTGGAGTTACAGAACTCCTTAACAAATACATCTCTTTGGAAAGCGACGAAATCATGGAGGAAGGGGAAATACAAAGAAAATACTTGAAAATCTAAAGACCCCAGGGACATTTTCTCTCTCCTCCTCTGAAGAGACCTGGCAACTGGTGATTGGTCCTAAAAATAAGACATGGCTGATGATGTCAACATGACATGACAACATGGGGGACACGTGGTAGTCAATATTGGAATTTTTAAGGGCTTAAAGGGGAAAATATGGGTGACACATGTCACCACCCAGGAGGCGCCACGTGGAGATGAGGACATCATTATGACATCACTTCAGAGGTCTGCATCTTAGAGGAAGAGGCCATCAGAACTATTTTTAATTATCATTTGAAAAATCTTCCAATGAGAGGGGATTTAATATATGCTAGAACTTTGTCACAAAGACCTAAAAGAACCAAGGGCGCAGAGTTGGGGCCAAGCACCAAGAGCTATGAGCTCATCGGAAGTGGGATTTTTCGTAACTCAAAGTTTAATTATTAATTTAAAAACTTTTGATGAAGAGGGCTTCGATATTATATGGCACCCGATCATGGGAACTTCTCAGAACCAAGGGCATAGAGCTAGCGCTAAGCACCAAGAGTTATGAGCTCATCGGGAGTGGGAGTTTTCTTAACTCCAATGTTAATTTTTAATTTTAAAACTTTCAATGAAGAGGGGTCTGATGCAGACTGGCACATGGTTGTGCGAGATAAAAAAAACCGAGAGCCAAGGGAAGATTTAGCACCTAAGTGCCATGGGCCATCTCGGGGATGAAAATATCGTAACTCCTGTGTAAATTATAATTGGGAAAATTTTTGATGGTGAAGGGGCTTTGATATGTGGTGGAGCTTGGTCATGACCATCTAAAGAACCAAGGGTGAAGCACAAATTACAAAGGAAGATAGGACCCTGACAGGGTCCCATGGGATAAACAAGAAGAGGGACAATAGAATAGGAGCTGGAAGGCATCAAACCTTTATGTTTTCCGAATGTTTTTTCAAATGAAGTTATGAGGATAGAAGACTACGATATTGCAACACTTATGAATTAAGACTTTGGCCACATGCAGTGGTCCCATGGTTGACGTAATAAAGGAGCTTAAGCAAGAGGAGCTAAGGGCGATAAAAAATCTGTGTTTTTGTAAAGTTCTTTCATAAGAATTATGATATGATAAGGCTCGATACTACAGTGAAGAGATAAGCAAAGATGGATGGGTCGAAAAATATGTTATAGAGCACCTCTAATGCCACCATAGTTGATCTCAACTAGCTCCAGAAAGGTGGAATTCAAGCAGTTAAGGGGAGAAAGTGACACGCATATCGACTAGTAACTGTGGAGGAACACCATGGTAGAGACATGGCCTGATCAAAGGCATTCACAGGAATTGGAATGGAGATATTTTGCTGTGGCCATCATTCAATTTTCCCATGTTTAGTTATTTTGTAATTTCTGTGTTTTAGAGAAGGAATCAATTTGTTATGTAATCATTTGAAAGGGCACACACTGAGATAGCTAGTCGATCATACAACTGTAACATTAGAAGATATTTTGTAACTATTGATTCAAAGCTCTCCCTGTGCCCATAAATAAGGGGAAAAACTCATTTGAGAGGTTCGAAAATCCTATTCGTAGAGGTCTAAAATCTGTCTTAGCAGGTTTTCCGAGTTCTGTGTATAGAAAGAGGTTCCAACTCTTGGTTCAATGGCTTGTACATGAGGTGCTAATGATTATAAAAGTTTCAACTGTGTTGGACCTATGATATGGACTCCATTTTCAAAGATTAATGAAGTAGATCTGGTGATTCCAAGCAGAGTAATGTGTAATATGTGTTCCCCTTTGTTTGTCATTTCATGTATGTTTATCTTCCTCTAAAATTATGTAAAGAAGTTGATGGTTTCACTATCAAATTAGGGATTTATGTTATAGGGTAGCAATGGTACTTGTGCAATTACAAATTTACCAATGTTTTACTGTATCCAGCAATACCTGTGAGATCACAAGTTTACTAATGTTATTTTGTGACAGAATGTATCCATGAAAATAATGAGCTAGAAACCTTAAATGCGCTCCACAATTTATGCACTTTCATCTCCTTATTCTTTCATAGTTTTGATGGGATTCATTGCTTAGGATTATATGTTATCCATCCCTCTGCATTGAATTCCTTATTTTCTCTCTCCATTTTTTACTACAACTACAAATATTAAGTTGCATTTTACTATGTGTCAGCCACCATATCAGGACATTTATCCTTGGGATGAGAGATATCTGCCTACATATATATATATGTGTATGTTTAAGTCTACCTTGGTGAAGGGTGATTGTACCAAGTTCTAAATCAATATAATTCCAATTATATTACATACAGTGTGCAAAACAAATCTCAACAAATCCTCAAAGCACTCCTCTAATATGTCCTAAGCACTGACCTTTTCCTCAACTCGGGGGTTGTCTCTAGGAGCTACAACAAGGCCGATACCTAAAATGAAATTTAACAATAATGCCCAACACCTCAAATGAGCCACATCACACATTCACACCACAATGAATTTACCCACATTGCATGGACCTGATCAAGACAATTAACACCACTACTCCATGACCATGGGGACCAAATATGAGGCTAAAACTATTGATCAATTGAGACCGAATCAACCCACTAACCAACGATCACATCATCAATGCGTTCATACCATTTTGAATACCAAATCCAATCAACTCAATTGCAGACAATTCCTTGGGAAAATCATTGGGTTAAGCTCGTGGTGTTCCCTTTTTGCATCCTACTGGCAGCGTTGTGGGAAAAAAAGGATAAGTCTGCAACATTTCCATGTTGAGACTCTAGAAAACCTATGCAGTGCCATGTGGATGATGAAGCAAGCCTGTGATAGTCTCTATAAACTTAGAAAACTTCAATATCTTCAATTAGATCAACGACCAATGCTTCAAGACACCTTCAAACACCTTGCTTAGTAATTTTACACCTCAACCAAACATCAATATTCTTATCACAAGCCACTACTCATGATGACATTAATGCATAACTAGCTGGCTAACGCTATGGTTAGCACAATGCCAACGCCATGCTGTCAACAATCTTATGGTCAACAATAAAATATGATGGAATATTCTCATGTATCATCTACATCAATGGATGGAGTTGTCAATAATAAGTTCCTTGCATCTCTAAATCCATGATTATTTTTTTACATTTATCTAATCTAATTATAAATTTGTAGCATGACTTGTTGATAACTTTGTACTAGATTATTGAAAAACAGAATGCCTAGTTGTTCTTCTCTCCTTTTGTCCTTATGAAACATTAGTAGTTTTTATGCCTCAAGCGGTAACCGATCCTCAACTTAACCAACTATGCTAGTTATATCACATATAAAAAATATATTTTAGAAGTATATAATATAAATTATATATCTATATCTATAACCATTTCACTTAGAACCCCAACTCTATTTACCCAAAAGAAGATTTTTATAACATAACCATATTTTTTAGCTAAGAGGTCCATTTCTACAACCCAATATGAAGGAGATGTGTAATCCTTCCGTGCTCAACCTTGAGTTGACACATTTCCTTTTAAAAATTAAAAATATATATATATTTGAATAAAAAAATGTTAGATATAATAAAAAACAAAAACGAAGATAGCTAGTTAGGTATCTTTATGAGAAATTTAAAGGAGAACATTAAACATGTAGTGTGTCTATTCAAACCTAAATCCTTGGGTTATGATTTATGTTGGCTTGTTGGGGCATAACCCAGGTTCAGAGTTAATTAGCCAAACGAATCCTTGTACTACTGGCCCTTTCGGCAATAGTCCGCGGAGCATGGGCTGAGGTCTCACCTGAAGTAGTATGGGAGGGTGCTAGAACTAGGTTTATGCACACTTGAAATGTCTGAGAGGTTCGATTGGTCCTTTGTTTGTTCTTGCGTGCAGGTTTCTTCGCGCACTTATCGTTCCTCGTGACCTGATACACTACCTTGGCACAACCCTAACCATGGGTTGTGCTTTGCTTTGCACTATTATCCAAGATCTTACTTATCTTCTAGTATTAATTACTTACCTTCGCCTACTTGAATGCCATAAGTTATAATTAGTAATACAAAAAAATCATACAGGTTTGTGCAGTAAATAAACAATATACTTGCAAATTATATCCAATCATGCATTAAACCAACAAAAGCTACACAGAATTATAGCAAAACTTCTCTTTATTGATTCTCCCAATGGTTACAGACTTGGCCTTCCCTGCACACTCAACTGCAGGGGTCCGCGCACTCAGCCGTGGACTACTAGGCCTCTGCGCACTCAGCTGTAGATCCTTCTCCTACTCTGCGACCCACAGACACACTTTACACTTCGACTTCTCCTCTTTTTTCTCTATTCCGTCTTCTATTAATATCTTATACACTTAGAGCCTCACTCTATTTATACAATCCCATGGTTCACTGACCATGGGTAGGTCTATCTAGTCAACATTACATTACAAAAACTAGGGTGGACAACCCTGTGACTCTATTATACTTTCGCGCCCCACGCCCAGAATTCGCGAAGCTTTTACAAGAAGATTAGGTCAAAACTTGGGCTTATAGCCCCAAAACATTCCTTAGGGGATTCCATGCCCAACAGGCCCCCAACAAAAAAATTGTGACTCGCCCTTGAGTCACTATGTTGGTGCGGAGATATTTGCACAGAGTCCCTCCAACTGTACCCGAACTACAGCAAGGTCGACAATGCATTGAGCTGCTGCCTGCTAGATCTACTGCATGTGTTATTCTAAGACCACGGTGTCAGAAGTTCTTCTTTGCATTAGTGTGTGTATCCCCTGCATGTGTGCGAGATTTCCTTCAATTTCTGCTGTGATAGTGAAGGCCTCGTCAATCCAAGGCTGAACGCGTGCCTTTAGCACTGCTTCCTTGTGTCATGCTGCATCCACCTGTTCTTTCAGCACTTTGGCCTGTTTCATTTGCGTGAGCCACTGAGTGAGGGCCACCATCTGTGTAGTTCCTTTAACACTATGATACTATTGTTGGAGTTCTCGTGCCTCTGTCTCTAAGCGTTGGATGTTGGGATCCTCCTGTATAATTGTGAGGACCTTAAATGATTCTTCCAACATGTTGGTGCAGTCTCGCACTGCACTGCCAATTTCGTCCAGTCCTACTGTGATAGCGCTAGCGTGCTATTCTCTGACATTCAGAGGGGTGGACGGCTGTGCCTTTAACCATAGCTCGACGATCTGAAGGTTGATCTCTAGCTAAACCTTTGTCATTTCCTCCCTCGCCTCACATACCCCTGCTGCTAACCTGTGGATACGCGCCTCTGCTGGTATGTCTGCTGGGATGGCCAGCTCCAAGACACTTTGGCAAGCTTCGCTTATTACCAGTACCAACTGTTGATTCTGCGACACCACTTTGTCGTGCTGCAAGCTCAATTGTTCCATATTTATTTTCTGCTCGCTGAGGACTTACAGTGCGTGACTCCACCTAGCTCGCAACACTGTAGTTATCCCATCTTGCAAAACATATAAGGTCTCTTGTGGGAGTGCAGCCATATTGATACCGAGACCCTTCAGTGCACTAATTGTAGGCTTGTCGGCCTCCTTTGTTGTCACTAGTGCCCCTTCTGGCAGCACTATGGTATTCGTCACCCGAGCGCAAAACATCTGTTTTGCTACCATTGTTCTGACTGCGAGGCTGGTCGAAAGGGTACCAACCTAAGGAGGGCACCCTTGCAACTCCTGCAGCTACGCTCTGAAGGCCCCTAACAAAATCTGGTTCTCCTGCATGAAATTTTGGAGAGCCTAAAAATTGGCATCATGCATTGTCTTTCTGATGTCGTGCATATCACCCTCGGTTAGGGTGATCGAGTCAATGGACAACTATGATGCGTTGACCTTCTTGCACGACCCTGTCCGCTCAGTTGGGTGCTGACGTTTCAACTGTGTTGACGCGGTTTGTGGGTCTGTGCCTCCCTCTTCTTCCTCTGCTTCCTACCCATGCGAAGGTGAAGTTTGGTCCTGGCACACCTTCGCGGCTACATCCTACGTTGTTGCAGCCTATCCTACTCAGTTGCTATATGTGCAGCATCCCGCGCCGCCCGCACTTTTACTGTCGCTGCCTCCTTCCTTCTCTTTTCTACCAACTATGCAATGCGTAGCTTGGCCTTGTCTTTCTTCCTATGTGCCGCCGACTTCTCTATCTCCGTGATGTCTGGAGCACGCCACTCTGGTGGCCATGTCTCTAGGATGTTAAAAGTGACATTGTCTATGGCTACAAAGGGTAGCTTCCTCCATTGTTTGGCCTGGTCCTTGCCACTCTAATGTAAATGCTATGGATTTCTGCTTTAAATTCTGCAAAACACTAGAGGCTGTTGTAGACAGTGGGCGACAACTGTGGCTTGCGGTTGATCCCCATTCTGAGGTTCATCTCCATGAACACCCATAATATTTTACTGTTGCAGATCCTAGTGGCATCCATTGTGGCCCAAATCAAACCGTACTTCGTGGCCTCCAATAGATCCCTGTTAATTATCGAGAATTGACTATCCTCTAATAATTCCCCTACCACGAGAACTATGGATAGTAGAATCCATGCATAGTGGAACGTTTTGCCCTGTTCCTGAGCTTCGCAGAAATTCTCCAAAAACTCCTTGCAGAGGAACTCGGACCAGTTAAACTAGATCCCCTTCACACATTGCTCAGCTAGTGCGACCACCAGCGCAGGTACCTCATCTGCGCGACACTTGCGCATGACCTTACCGACCAGTATTTGGGTTGTTACTTTCATTGCTTTGTCATTTATGCTAGATATGGTGTAGCCCCTTTTCTTCTTTGTTAGCTTGTACTTTTTCTTCATGGCCTCGGCGATGGTCAAGTCATTTCTCTTCCCTTTCGAGATGTCCGCGGGGTCTTCTCCTTTGCATGGAAGCAAGGAAATGTGGTGAATCAAGTCTGCCATGATGGGGTTGGGCTCCTCTAGCCACAAACACCCATCATGCACCAGGAAGTGTAGCTGTCTGGTGATGAAAATGGTTATTGGGGCGCGATGGAAATGTGGCACCCAGAGTAGGTTAAGTAGCCCGACCTTTTCCACTCTGCGCAACCACTTTCGCAGCTCTAATTATGTAACCCCTGTCGTAGTGTTCTTCTTGGGCTTCATGAGGTGCGAGGTATCAAGGTGAGGGAACTTATCGTGGTCAGTGAGGTCCCAATCTTTGAATTTTGAGCTCAGCACCCATCCTAGGTGCGTTCCCTAAAAAATAATGTTATCTGGGAGGAGCAAGGTTTTGAGTGAACACTTGGTCTCGTCAAGGTCCTTGGGCACTTTAGCCTTCCCTTTTCGTGGGGGGACATTGGCGGGCAGCTTTGTAGGGGAGGGGGGTGGTGTGCAGGCTCAGTTTCCTCCTCCATGCATTTGTCCTCATCTTTTGCGATGATTAGGTCCTCCAGGTCTTCTTCTTCTGCATTGGTCTCTATAGTGACGACTTTCCCCTTCTCCTCCATTAACAACCTGGTGTGCAGCGAGTTCCTTGGGGACACACGTACGAGAACCATCACTTGTTTGTCCTTCTTGGGTCTTGGCATGCGCGGTGATTTTGGGATTTTTGCCACAATCCTGGCACCTTCTGGAGCATCCCCCATAGTCAAGGCTTGTGCGACCTCTTCGGTGGTCAGTAATGTTATCTCCATAACGTCCTCAGCTATTGCCATCGTGTCTTTCCAGAATCTAGCACTCACGAACACAGGGGATCAATCAACGCTCGACACACAACAATCAATGCTCTACTCAATAACTTAATTCACAAATGACCAAGTGTTGTTTGCTGGGTAGGACCTTGTAATTTATAGCGCTTTTTTAATTTGGATTCAACTGTTCCCCCCAAATCCAGTTCATTAGTTCTCCCTTAGCGGTAGATTTTCCCAAATCTTGCCCATAAATCGTGTGTTAAATGCTTGTTGCCTGTTCCATTTCGTCTCAAGTCAAGTATCCTATTAGTGCTTGAAATTTCACCTCAGGCTGAGAAAGGTAAACCTCAAGTCTACATCAAACCATTTAGCCTCGTAGCTAGCCCTACGGGGCAGGAGAAGGCTCTCTCCGGTCTATCTCGTAAAATCTCCAATAGATGAGATGACCAATAAGGTAACACTGATATTAGGTTAGTAAACTGATCAAAGGGTTTGATTTGGGTTTTTTAGGGTTTTTGGTGGCAAATTGAGGGGATGGCAATTTTGGGTGCGGGGATAGGACACAGTTTCTGCAGGGGGTTCTTTGGGGCGAGGTAGGAGACAGTATTGATGCCTTTGATTGAGGTGGATGATTAGGAATGACAGGTGAGAGAGCTAAAGAGAGAAAACAATAACTTTGAATTCTCTTTAGACAGTAGAAAACATCGAAATTAAACAAACTTAAAAGCAGAGCATGGCAAGCATGAATTCTTACTTTAACACTTCATTTGTTTAATGTGCATAAGTAAAGAAAGGAAATGAATCACATAACAAAGCTTACAAGAACATTGAGAAACACACCATCAACACATGAGTCCACAAGAATCCCAAAGAGGACTGCAAAACCCTGGTCTTCCTTAGCCAAAATTTGCAGAGATACAGTGAAATAATATAATGATAGCTTCTCCCTCAAGAGTCCAACCTTCCAACCCTTGAAAATGATTGAG
>APFE030766330.1:0-17170 GCA_000404065.3 Pinus taeda
CATGAACTATCTGGAGGCGCTCAATACACGTCAAACACTCTTCTAGAAGGCTCTAGAAGTGACCACAAGTAACTTTTTTAAGATGAAACTCATGCCTTTTGACCTTACAGGGGTACGCACCCATCCTTTGGCTTACAGAGCGTACAAGTACGCAGGTACAATGAGTTTGGGATGCGTACACACAGGCAAGGTAGAGAGAACCTGCGTACCCAAAGATAAACATGTTTTTTAGTGACTTTCTCTCTTTTTTGAAGTTTGACATGAAGAGCAGAGGTATTGGGCTTGACAAGGAGGATAATATGACTATTGATGGAGCCATATTAACTGCAGATAGTCATGGTGACAAATTTCAGTGTAACAGTGTCAATATCCATTTTCCTAAAAAATGTTGGAGAATCTAATCCCAGTCACTTGTTAGGTGTCAAAACTGTCCCTCCAAGTGTCCTAGTTTAGTTTCAATTAACTCCAGTGTAAGTCGATTTTAACACGAGTCATTTATTACTGATGTTTTCAATGTAATCTTATTTGAGTGATTTGTAATACATAGAAAAGCAACTACTCTGCTACATATTTTGTTCTCTTCAATTTTCTCATTGTATCAGAGCTCAGCCTGTGTAAGACTCCTTGAGAGCAACAATGTGAGTGAAGAGAAAGCGTAAGCTTCTGTGAGAGAGAAACATAATTTTAGCGTAAGCCTCTTTGAAAGAGCAGCAAAAGTTTGAAGGAGTCTGCCAAGAAGTAGTAGAGAGAGCGAGTTCCGGAGAAGAAAGCCGATATTTTTTTAAAATCAAAATGTGTTCACAGTAACACATTATAAATGTTAATCCAGTGCGTATTAGCGTAGTCTAGAAATTCAGAAAATGCGTTAGTGTTACCAAACACTCAACCAACAGTTAGAAAACGCTTTAGTGTCATTTTACTCGCATCGTTTCCCCTCTAACGCGATCTCTGTTCATTACATAGAGTGTTAGCCGTAATATACACTGGCTGCACTATCTCACACGGAAAGGGAATAGATATAGCAGTCGAAGTTCAAATAAATTCAAATGACCCTCCTCTAATCATTTAATAAAGTCAGCACATATTAGTTCAAAGTATTCATCTCTTATCTCATCGTCTTTTTTGAAGGCTCATGTTTAATGAGTGTGAAATTGTGAAGTTTTTTTAAAAGATGTTTTATTAAAAAGGATTTAGTATGTTCTTAAAAAAATTGGAAAGTTTTTTTTATTTGAGGGTTTTAATGTTATGTAAAAAATATAAAAGGGGTGTTGTCAAGGATGTAAAAAGGAATTATGGTTTATATTTGAAAAGTTTTTTTTATTGAGAGGAAGGGTTTTATTTAATTTTTTTTTTCAAAAAATAAGATATTTGTGATTTTTTTTTTAAAGAAGGTTTAGTGAAGAGGCATAGTTGCTATATTTCAAGTTTGATTTCTTTTTTGAGTTACATTTTGTTAGCGATCAAATGGGAAAAGCCAAGACGTTAAGAAAGTCAAAACGACAACAAGAGATGTTTGAGATCTTTTTAGATCTAGAAGTGAAGAGGCAAAATGATGTCTTTGCATTGAAATGCATAAAAGAATCTGTCAATGACAACATTCTTCCCTTGATTTCGGAAGCCAACACAGCCAAGTAGGCCTGCGATACCCTTGAGAGGTGTTTTGGTCTAAGGGGGAGTATTGAAGTTGAAGATGAAGGTGGATCTATAGCAACAGATATACATCCATATAAATGGACTGTTGAAATCCACTGTGCTCAGTCACATGTGGATGATGTCTGTGAAGAAGTCATAGAAGCAAGAGAGAAGGAGAATGTAGATGCTCATGAACCCCACTGTTCAGAGCTACAAGTGGACAAAAATTTGGAGATTCCAACAACAAAGCTTACTGATGAAAGTTTGAAGAATCCAACAAGAGATCTTGATGATGAAATTTTGGTGAATTGGGCAACAAAACTTGCCAATGACAATGAAACTGCCATTGGCGCAGTCGATACTATCGTGAATCAAGCAATTAATATCGCTGAAGTAAAATTTGATGAAGAGAATTTGACTAATGATGAATGGTTGCAGGTGATGCAATAGAAACATCATATTGACATGATGTTTTTTGGTGGGACAGTTGAAGACAACCTGTTTGTAGTAGCACAGGTTAGTACAGAAATAGAGGAAGAGGCAAATAAAGAAAATTGAAAGAGAAAATAGAGACAGATGCAAAAGCAGTAGTTCAGAAATAAGTGCAACAGGAAAAATCTCTCATTGCAGAGCAGAATGAACAGAACCAATGTGGTTCTCCAAATATTTTTAATTCTAATGTTGATTTCCAGTGTGCAGGTACACAGGATGACTATGAAGAAGAGTTAAATTTTCTTGAAGCGTGGCTTGCAATACCATGTCTAGATGAATTCTACATAGACGCTGCAAAAACGATCCTTGAAGAGAGCTTGGATGATGAAAAAATTAATGAAATTTTCACGTATTGGAGTCCTGGAAAAATATTATTTTTTATAATCTTATGTTGCAACAGATTGATGATGAAAAGAACACTATAGAAGATAATATGTGAGTAGCCCATATACAACTCGACTTTTGAAGAAGTTTAGGATCTGCTTAGACAACCTGGAAAAATGGAAAACTTGCACCAGCAAATGAAGAAACTAAGGTTTGAAAGATACAACAAGAAGAAAAATCTAAAACAATTTAGAGGCTATAAGATCTAGAAAAAAAAAAAAAAAAAAAGTTTTTCCACCTCCTTTATTCTTCTTTATTTGGCAATCCTCGCTCCACAATCTCACAATCTTATTACCATTTATAGCATCGTCGCTACTATTCTTGGCATCTCTGCTACTAACTTTGGCATTATCCATAGGTACCTCGACGATGGTGAGTACGCATGTGGATACGATAAATACAATGTTTTTCGGAGATTACATTGAGATCACTAAATCCAAGCAGTGCTATTAATGGTACTTTAACCCTACAGAAAAATGAAACATATCTAAAACGTATTGCATTGATTTATTTTATTATCGTGAAATGTACTTTTTATGCATGGTATAATGTTTTTTGATTTGGTCCATTTTTTATTTTATTTTTAAAGTCTAATTTTGAAATTAAAGTTTTGAAAATATTAAATTGAATATTTTAAAATTTTAAAATAATTTTTAATTTTTCTAAAATGTAAATTGCGTTGATTATTATCTGATATTCGGCCATTGTTATAATAATTCAGGTTGTTTTATAATACTTTGTAAATATAATTATTATTAAGTTTTAAAATAATATTTATGATTTTAATATAATGAAGAGGTGTAATTTCATAAATATTTGACATGTAGACTACTCTATTTTCCACAGGGATGTAAATTTTGATCTTTTACTTTAACCTCATGAGAGAGTAAGTTTCTCTAAAGGGTGATATGTTTTATTTTGCTTGGTGGTTGTTGGTTAGCAGCAAATACCTTGTTGGTTTATTGGGATGGTTTTTGTTCTTGTGTATGTCTTCAATCTCGAATGATGGGGGTCACTAGAAGAGGTGTTCTTGTGGGTCTCCTTACTCAACCTCAACGCACAAAGTCATTGGTGTGGTTTCTTATAGTTAAAGGGCTCAACAAAATTTCGAGATTCAATGTTCATGGTTGATGATTTGGGTGTTTCCTAATCTAATTTATTGGTTCAACTTCTATTATTGTCCACGAAGTGGAGTTAAAAATGGTTGTAGCATCTTGGGCTTGGGCTTGGGCTCATAGTCAACCCTAACAACCTCTGCCCCCAAACCCTTGGCAACAACGCATTCATTATTAGGGCATACTTCTCCAGATAAACAATGACAAAGATAGATTTTACACCCACAACCCCTAGAAACCCTACGGATTGGAAAAGAGAGGACCAAATTAAAGTAAAACCCAAAGAACCTCAAAATGCTATAGAGGTATGTGATAACATCCAAGTGAAAATAATTGATGAGGGATGGTATATAAAAGACAATTGGTAGGGTTCAACAACAATCAAGATTCAACAACATTCCATTCACAATTGAAGTTGGAACATTGTAGTTCTACAACCACAAAATAAAAGTAAAATAGAAGAAGGGTTTGGTAAAACCAAAGGAATTAGATATATAGATAATTACCCAATGTTTATCAACCCACTAGACCTAAATCCATGTAGATGTGAAAGCGAGTTGATTTTTGTTGCCTTTCACTCCTAAAGTGACTATATTTCTGGTTACCATTATCATTTCAAGTGACTATATTTATCATTACCATTATCATTCCAAGTGTTGCATCGATTGCATGCCTAAGGCTCTTCGCCTTACCATTGTGTAGCGACAAATGTGTCAGCAAAGGAACCTCAATCCTTAAAGCCACACTTCGTAAAAATCTAATACATATCGATCTATGGCTTGGAAAAATGTTTCTGCCCAAATAAGAGAGGAATCCCATAAACTATACTACAATGTTGTATCTTCTCCACTGGATGTAAGTATACCACTATCAATTTCCCAAGGGAATTATCCCAACTACATGGGAAGTGAAGCCCAAACATAACAAAAAACCTAGAGAATAAGGTGTCTTATCCCATATTGTTAGAGCATAGAGTTTCTTTTCATAAAGATAAAGAGAGGTAAATGTTGTTTTCATGTGTGTTGCATGGGGTGGGTTGTCCATGCCAACCTCCTCTTAAGTGTGATGAGAGGCAGCAGGATGGCGAGCTCCCTTCCACCTCTGCACTATCTTTATCTGTCTCACTTCTTCCTAGACAAGCCTTAAGCAATACTTAACCAATTTTCTACTTTCCCAAGTCCCTATTTCCTTGTGTTGTTTCCTTGGGAATTAGACCCTACTAATTAGGGAAATTCCTCATCTGTAATTGTGCAATACATCATAGGCCTTCCTTTGATTGCATGCACCACCTATATGATTTGGATGAATATATAACTCATAGTACATTTCCATTGAGCTCCAATGTGAACTCGTTAACTCATAAATCACACATGCATGAGTTCTTTATGGTTGAATTATCAATTAACTGGTTTAACACAGAAGTTGAACCCCACTGCTAGACCTCCTACTAGTTCTTCCAACAGTTGGAACTAGTTTAACTCACTTTAACTCAGTTAAATTGAATTAATTAATTACAACTCAAAATAAACTCAATCAAGGCTCCTAAAAAGTAAGAATCACTCTACATGGCTTAAATTATACCCTCAAATTGAATTAATTGCGTCAACTAAGTGAAATTAACTTAGTTAACTCTTACAAGTTGTCTTATAATGTGGAATTACAATTTTTCTTCTAATTTAATTCAAGGGAAAATTAAATAAGGATTTTCTTGTTCCATTTTCAACTTTCCCTCTCAGCAAGAAAGGGATTATCAGATACCCCAATCCTGCCTCTATGAAACTCAAATTTCCCTCTTGACAATACCTTAGTCAAGATATTTGCATCCTTTTCCTCTGTAGGAATGTACACTAGCAACATGATCCGCCTCGACACACATTCTTTGATATGGTGATACCAAATGTTCATATGCTTTGATATATCATGAAAACTTGGATCCTCGGAGATTTTGATACAATTCTGGTTGTCACAGTAAATCACTGTAGGATTGATCTGCTAACCCAATAACCAAACAAGGATCTTCCTCATCTAGATAGCTACATAGGATGCTTGACTAGAAGCCATTTACTCTGCTTCTGTTCAACTTAGTGCAATTAATATTTTCTTCCTATTGTACCAAGAAACTATTGCTGACCCAATAATGAAGATTTCCCTTGATGTCCTCTTCATTTCTGATGGACTTCCTTCCCAATCTGCATTTGTGAAGCCTTGTGGCATCACTCCCTTTGTCTGTTTGCACCAAAGACCAAACTGAGTGGTGCCAGTTAGGTATCTAAACACATATTTAGCTACCTTCCAATACAATTTTCTTGGCTTAACCATATTCTGGTCATGTGTTCACCAAATACCTAAGTGAACCCACAAGCTACCTATAAATGGTAGCTTCTACCACTTCACTTGAAGTAGCATCTTCCTTCCTCTAATTCCCTATTAGAGTACTCTCCATGGGTTTTTTGCTCTCCACGTGGAATTTCTTCAATATCTTGTTGGCATACTTTCCCTGAGAGACAAATAGTTCCTCATCTCCTTTCCGTACTTCCAAACCAAGGAAATAATGCATGAGCCCTAGGTCTTTCATCTATAATTCTCTTGCAAGATCCTCTTTGCAAGATTTGACCATCTTATCATTAGCTCTTAGAATTAAATCATCGACATATAATTCTAGAATTGATAATTTACCTTCAACCACAATATGATAAATGTTAGCATATGATTCACTTTTGGTGAATCCCAACCTAGTTAAATAGTTGTCGATCCTAGTGTACCAAGAATAGAGTGCTTATTTGAATCCATACAACTCTCGCTTAAGAATTTAGACATGTGACTCTTTGTCAAAGGTCTTAAACTATTTTAGCTACTTTATGTACACCTCTTCCTTAATCACTCTGTTGAGGAAGGTTGCCTTCACATCCATCTGATTTATCTTCCATCCCATCTATGCTGAAAGTGTTTGAATTTGTCTGACTGAAGAGTACCTTGCTACTACAGAAAAGGTCTCCTTATAATCAATTACCTCCACCTGAGAGAACCTCTTGGATGCAAACTCGGCCTTATGTTTCTTCACACCCCTTCTATTGCTTTCTTCACCTTGTAGATCCACCTCGAACCTACCACTAGCTTGTTCTCTTGTTTTGGGACAACTTCCAAAACATTTTTATAATTGTGGAATCATATTCCTCTACCATGGCATCAACCCATACTGGCTTCTGCAATGCTTCCTCGAATGAGGATGGTTTTGTCTCAACTAGCTCAATCATCGGTGCCATGTACCTAGTGTACTGATCTGGAGACCTCATATGCTTGCACTATGATGTGGGTGCTCCCACATTCTCTCTAGCAGCATGCAATAATATTTCAACTTCCATGGTGCAGTTCTTTCCATCTTTGGATGTCTCTGCATGAGTGTGTGCTTCCACTCTCTCCTCCTCTATTTGTGCCTTTTTCAAAACATCCAGAGGTTCTTCCTTTAGAGCTAAAAGTTCTTCATCTGCATGTAACAGAAGATCCCTCTCAAGGGAACATTGCATGACCTTATCTTCATCTAACTTCAAATCTCTACGAAAAATTATCATCGTGTGAGATGGTAGGTACACTTGATAGTTGTGAGGTGCATTAGTGTACGGCACAAATATTCCCAACTCAGCTATCGACTCTAGAATTTTCCTTCCATCCTTGGAAACATGACAGTAAACTGATGAACCAAAGATCCTGAAGTGTGCTACATCTGGTTTCTTACCTAAAAAAATATTCTTCTGGTGTACTCATCTTGAGAATCCGATGACTCTTATTCTTCATATATACTGTTTTGTTACATGATCCAGCCCACAAGTGCAACGGTAGGCCCTGATTATGCAACATCACTTGTGCAACTCCCACAATACTTCTGTTCTTCCTTTCAACAACCCCATTTTGGTGTGGTTTATAGGGTGCTATAAAATCATGTCAAATGCCTTTTGATGAACAAAATTTCTTGAACTCATTCGAAACACATTCTCCCCTATTATCGCTCATGAGAGACTTCACTTTCCTATGTGTTTCTTTCTCAAAAAGTGCTTTAAATTCACAAAATTTTGAGAATTACTGGTCTCTCTTTTGCATGGAGAATATCCATCACTTACATGAGAATTCATATACAAATATCACATAGTATTTGTGCTTGGCCGTTGAGGCTAGCGAGAATGGTTCACACACATATGAGTGAACTCTTTCAAGGATCACTTGTGCTCGAATGTCCTTTCATGAAAGGTGGCTTTGGTGTACTGAATCCCCAATGTACATCCTTTGCATGTATCTCACTAATTTAGTGGACCCTTAGGAAGTCCTGTACAAATTTGTTGCATGATCTTCAAAGCTCCATGGTGAAAAATGACCAAGTCTTCTATGCCATAATTCACCATGTCTCAGCTCTACACATTCTCTACTTTCGTGCTCAAAGAAACACAGTCTTCTACATTTAATTTGTAGAGGTTATTCACTTGAACCCCAATCTGCTTCACTTGTCCCATGGCTATGTGACGAAGGAAAGCCTTTCCTTTGCTAAATATCACATTGTAGCCATGGTCTTTCAACATTGAAACTAAAACTAAACTCTTCTTCAGACTCGTAAAATACATGCCATCTTTTAATGTGAGAGGATAAATAAAATCTCTCTAAAAATTAATTGTACTAATACCAGTTGCACTATACCTTCCATCACCTCCCATCTCGTTGTGCATCTGGAGGTCCTTCTCCTCGAAGTCACTAAAAATTTCTTTGTTTCCCATCATATGAAATGAGGCTCCACTATCCACATACCACACACTACCCATCACCGATGTCACCATGAATTCAATGAGGGTGAAATCCAACACGAATTGTGAAGCTGGAGCTTCACCTTCCGCTCCTCGTCAGTTATTCTTGTCAACCTTCGTGTATGAACACTTTGTGGAATAGTGTCCCAGCTCATGACAGTGAAAAAATTTAATCTTTTACATGCCCTTTTTTCCTTTGTGACCAGAATCTCGTTTGGATTGGGATTTCTTCCCTTTCCCTTTCGTTGCCTTTCTATCCAAGGCACAGTTCTCCTTAACATCATGCTTGGATGAGGTTCCATATCTGGTGTTCCACCTTATCTCTTCTTTCACCAAGTCAGACCACAACCACTCCCAATTTAGTAGCTTCTCCCTCCCATTTACCGAATCCTAGTAGTTATGCCTTGGGAAGGCCTTGAAGTGCCAGGTTTACCATATCATATTCAACAATTGTAATACCAACACTCCCAAGTTCATATCGACATTGGGTGACCCTGTTAAGACATTGTGGTGTGGTGTCACCCTTCTCCATCTTGATTTTTTGAAGTTTGTCCTTCAGTTCCAACTTCCTATGGTCACTACTATTTTGAAACAAGTTTATCAAGGTTCTTGACATTGTATATGGGGTATCCTTTCCATGGAAATTCGAGGCAATATGATCTTGAACTCCTTCTATTATGATGCTCCTCATCTTTGCCACAAATTTCTTCCACTCTACCAGATCTTGAGCATCAGTTGTTGGAGGCTTAGGAATATCATTGTCTATGAATTACCTCAAACTCCTATCTTCCAAAACTGCCTTCATCCCGTCCTTCCAAGAAATATAATTCAAGCTACCCTCAATGAAATACTCAAGTCTTAATCCATAGAACGACATCATGATGACTATCGAGAATGATCCTACATATTCTATTTACTTGCGAAGACAAACTTGAAATATTCTCTTGTATTATGATTCCTATTATGATTCCATGCAGAAATTCCTTGTAGATTCAAGCTGCTAATTGTAATTTACTATAACACTAGACTTGAATCTACCCTACCAATTGTGGAAAAAATTAACGATCACAAAATCACGAAGCACACAAAATAAATGTATCAATCACCACATTACACAATAATTTTCTTGGGAAAGCCACAACTAAAAACCGTTACTATCTGTATATTACATTAGTAAAAAAAATATGAGAAGATTACAAAGCTTTGATCAAGCCCTAGCAACCTCTACACTATTTCTATCTGTCTCACTGCTTCCTAGACAAGCCTTGACCAATACTTAACCAATTTTTTGCTTGACCAAGTCCCTATTTCCTTGCACTAGTTCCTTGGGAATTAACCCCTATTAATTAGGAAATTTTTTTATCCATAACAATGGAATCCATGATAATCCTTCCTATGATTGCATGTACCACCTTTACAATTTGGATGATTATACAACTGATAGTACATTTCCCTTGAACTCCAATCTCCAATTTACACAAGCATGATTTATTTATGGTTTAATTATTAGTTAACTGGTTGAACAATGAAGCCACACCCCAACGTTAGACCTGCTACTAGTTCCTCCAATAGTTGGAACTAGTTTAACTCACTTTAACTCAATTAAACTAAATTAATTAATTACAACTCAAAATAAACTCAGCCAAGGCTCCTAAAAAGTAGGATCCACTCTATATGACTCAAGTTAGACCCTCAACTTGAATTAACTTAGTCAACTAAGTGAAATTAACTTAGTGAACTCTTACAAGTTGTTCTTTGATGTGGAATTACAATTTTTATCCTAATTTAATTCAAGGGAAAATTAAATCGGGATTTTCTTGTTGCATTTTCAACAACTATGACAAAGCCAATGGATTGGAGTATTTTGTCAATGTGGGAGATAATGTATTCGAATTTCCAACTCTTGGACAAATTCCTATAGGGAATCACCATTCAACTATAATTTTGAGTACCCTTCATTATCTAGTAGGCTCATACCTCTCTCTAAAGCAAGGAACTCCATCACATTATTACTTGTGATGCCACAATTTGCAATATACAACATTAAGGCTTAGCCTTCCCAGTCATGGAATATCCCTCCATATCTAGCATATCTAGGATTTCTTTTAGAGGCACCTGATGAGCCCCAAATTTGGTAACTTGTTGGGCTCATTTGGCCTAATTATCCTTGTTCAGTCCTTGTTCAATCCTTCATTTTTCATAGCTTATGCATTATTTTTCAGTATGTTTGTGTCATTTGTACGAATAAGGGTAGTCACTCTTCCTAGGTGGCTAACACGTGCTCATTTCAGGTTTTTTGACACATGTTGGAGCAAAACCGAGCAATCATGGGCTAGAAGACAACCAAGCTTGAGGTGAGGATTCGTAGGGGGGTTGTCTATGACATTAAATAGCCCTTCCTCGGGACCTTCACCCCCAACTTCGAGCTCCAAAGGCCACCAAAATCGGATCTAGAAGGCATCCAAGCAGATTTTGGAAGGAACTATCTACTCACAGTTTGGACAGCCAAGTCCCATAGATTTAGGAGGCCAGCTAGGGCCCTTGTGGTGTATAAATGTTAAGGCCTCAGCCTTCATAAGGGACTTTTGAAACCATTGCATATTTTTCACTACAGTGCTGTTAGCTTTAGCTTTTTATCTTGTAGCCATTTTGGCATAACTCTTGACTTATGACTATTTTTTGATAATGAGAAGCAGTCCGATTTTATATCAAATTCGAGTTTTCTATAGGAGCCATAGCTCTCAGGGTTAGGCCCAACCTAAGAGCACAGGGCTTCCTTTTTGTACTGTTACCTTTCCTTTATGCATCGTTGTTTTCCTTTTATGCATTGAAACATATTTCTGTTAGTCAGATTTAGTTGTGTTGATTAAATAGGTCATTGTTTATGAATAGAATTGCTTCAGATGTTTAAAATAGATTGGTAGGATAATAACAGGGAAAAAGCTCCAAGAAAAGGGTCAACAACACTTCAGGTTTCACCTCATCCTTATTGGATCAGGGGCTGGAATTGAAGTAACAGTGTTGTCCCAACAAGAACACTAGTTTGCTTGACCATGCAATCCTTAGTGTACTATTTTCATTTATACAAGTTAGTTATGGGTTCAGATCTCTGAAATGTTTTCATTGCATAGTTGATGCACATGGCTTTCTTTCCAAATAAAGTTGCTGTTCATTCATTTTATTGACAGTTAGATTAGATTAGCTAGGACTTCGATTATTTGTAAGACTTTGTTGATTCGGTTGAATGTACACTGTGCAGCGCATCTCTACCACTCTTTCATCCACCTAAGCTTCATCAAAGCCAGCTGTTCCATCTCCTATCTAGGTTCCTCATCTCTCATCTGTCCTTTTGCCCATGCAACCCTACCTTTTTGTGCAATCATTGGTTCAGCCTTCTTTGAGCTAAGTCATCCTTCTACACCTTCTCACCTCTCCATCCACCAGTCCCTGTGTCACTCAAGGCCCCTATCCTACCTCCCTATCCATCCATGCATCTTCCCTCACTCACCCATCCTCTAAAAACCAATTTTCAAACATCTTGTAGAAATTTCTGAACATCCTGTAGAACCCCGGTAGACTTCCTGTAGAAGCTCACAAATGAGGTTTCTTGATAGCCAAACTTTGTGAAACTATCTGGAAGGGTGTTAGGGACTCCTTAGACCCTCTCTGAACCTTCCTGACCTCTTCCAAGCATTTCTCCTCCTTGATCCACTCATGCACAGTCAAGAACAGTGAAAGCATATGCATGATGAAACTGACGACTCAATGAAAAATACAAAAAGATGTGTTCTTCATATAGAGGTAGTCTAGACACATGTATTTTACCTTCATAGAAGTAATGGCATCTCTTTCAGTAGTTTGCATTCTGTTCTTTGCATCAGTAGGACTAGTTGGTAGAATTAGGGTTTGCTAGGGTTTGTACTTTCCTTTAGTTTTTCAATCCTTTTTCGCAAATAGATTAGCTTCCTTTGAGTTAGATTTCATCCATCAATTAAAAATCTTCTTCTAAAAGCTCATAGAAGTTGGCTTAAACCCCTAGCGGGCTTGTGCCAGCTGACCAAGTGACAACTGCGGCAAGAGCTAGTACTTATGCAATCAACACCGTTGCTTCCAAGTTTGTTACAAATTACCGGGTTGATAAAATTAAAGAAGGGAGTTCCAGGAGTTGGAGCATTATTGCTGCAATACTGGGGGTCACCACTCTTTTTGGCGTCGTTTCCGGAGAAGCGTCAGAGTATTGGTGATTGTTGTTTTTCTTCTATTTTCTACTACAAACTTCTGCTAAGTAGTTTATTTCATTTCCATTTTGCAATTTCATTTCCGCAAAAGTAGAGTAGACATTTCTTGCTTTCATATATTAGCATTTCAATTCCGCAATTTCAATTCTGCAAGCGTAGATTAGCGTTTCAATTTCGCAATTTCCATTCTGCAAGTGTAGCTTAGCATTTCATTCCTGCAATTTCATTTGAGAAAAATAGATTAGTCCTTTCCTTCTTTCATGTCAATTCCGCATTTTCATTTGAGCAAGATAGTTAGTTGCAGTTCAATCTATTTACGTTTTGTAGGTATAAGAAGAAAAATACAAAAATCAATCAAAAAGATTTCCTTTCATGCTTTGTAGGAGTAGAGATAAGCTAGAAAAATGATTACACAACACCCCCACTGCTTCACACAACCAACCTTCTCTCTTCTTCAATGGCTATGATTAAAGAACCCATAGGAGTACATCAAGACATATTTGAAGAACCTCTAGGGGAGAAGAAGAAGAAAACATTCCTCTGGAGCAAATGGCTGCAAACAAAAATGTTGAGAGCAGTACCTTATCCAAAAATGAATTTGCAACTCAGATGGAATTCAAAAGTGATATGAGGCAATTTCTTGCCATGCAACTGGATACCTTACAAATCCAAAAGAAGCAAAGGGGAAGCCAAGAGGGCTTTGGACATATTTTGTCCCAGGTGCACTAGAAAGCATCCTAGGAATGAATGTCCATTGTACTCCATAGAAGTGTGTTTTGTCTGTGAAGAATACCATCCCACAGATCAGTGCCCTTCCTTGCCTGGAATCAAAGCTGCATATCAAAGGGCTAAAGAAGTCACTGAACCACTCTATTCCATGAACCAAAGGAGGTCACATGGATCGATACCTTACCAGCAGGAACTGCAAGGGGCATCCCAAACCTATTACGACCACTATCAAGCCACTTTCATGCCTTCTTGGGGTCCCCCTGCTCATTTTTCCTGGTTCACACCTCCTCCTTGTTCCTTCACAAATCCATATTATGCTCCTCCAGTTGCTCATTCATTTCACTCTTATGCTCAGCCACAACCTTAATGGAATGCACCTCATCAGGGGTGGAGGCCCCAGTACAACTCTCATCCCGCTCATTTGCCTCCACCACCTGCCCAACCACAACCCCATCCACATCCATCTCAAAAATACACCTCCACTCAACCACCCGTACCACAATTCCCAAAACCATACAATGGAGTAGCTCAATCCAATTGCAAAGCTGAGGCACAACATGTCCAAATGACCCCTCTTGAGCTCAATGATCTTCACCAAAGCTCAGGAAGAGTGTTGTAAAACAGAGATTATATTGACAACATTGAATGACCAAAGGCAAAAGAAGATTCAAAAGAAAAGATCAAAGAACCATGGGCTGCACTTGATGAAGAAAAGAGATCAGAATCAGAGATTGAGAAAGCTCTCTCATGGTTACCATCAAATCCTCCATGTATTCAAGAGAGAACTCAGCAAAAAGAGGAAGATGTGAAAGTCATGACAGAAGAAAATATGGAGAATGATCCAGATCAACAAAAGGACCAAGGATATCAGAGCTATATTGAGATATGGTTTCAGACGGTCGCTAAGTTGCAGTAGTACTCTCTTCTTCAGCTATTCCTAATCCCTTTAAAGTCAAATCATTTGGTCTCTGAAGTCCAGCTAGCTGTCAAAGCATGCATTTCAAGCCTCCACATCAGTTTGTCTCTAATCTCGATGTGCACATGGCTTCATTGGAAGTATTATTATACTTGAGAACGATTTTGTTTTTCAAGTAGGGTAGAGAAAAAAATGAAAAAAAAGGAAAAAATGAAAAAATGAAAAAAATGGAAATAAGAGGAAAAATCTAAGGTGAAAACCTCTTCTGCGGCGCCTTAGATTGGCTCATTGATTGAAAACCTCCATGAGGCGATCAATGGGATGGAAAAAGATAAAAGAAAAAAAGAATAAGATACTTGGGTGAAAACCTCCCTTGGAGGCGCCTAAGGCAGGCAATTACGGTGAAAACCTCCATGAGGCGCCCTAGTTGTTTTTCAAACAAAAAAAGAGAAAAAGAAAAATAAAAATAAACCTAATTTGCATTGAATAATTGCAGGTTGCAACAAGGACATTTCAGGTCAGGAGGATCACTCAAAACAAAGACAAAGAAATTTTTGTGCCTTCTAGAGGAAGTTCTATATTTCTACAGGAAACATCCTGTAGAACCTTCAAGCGAACCATATTCCATTATGGAAGGGGATCTAAAGCTTGGAATCTATTGGTTATGCTTGCAAGCATCCATGCTCCCATTCCTCACCCTTTTCCATCATCTTTTCCACCTCATTGTGCTCCTTTTATGAAAACTGTGCCTTCTACAGGAAGTTCTGTGTTTTCTACAGGAAACATCCTGTAGAACCTTTGGACGAACCAAATTCAGTTTTAAAAGGGAATCTAATGGTGGGAATCTATTGGTTAGGCCTGAAAGCACCTCTGTGTCCATCCCTCACCTTTCTCTATCATTTTTCCACCTCATTGTGCTTCTATAGGAAGTTCCTATAGAAATTGTAAGAAGCTAGAAATGGATTTCAAAAAGGTGTTTTGGCGAACATGGTAGCTTCCTCAAGGGTTCAGAAGTCCTCCTGCAATATTCAAACTCCTCCTCCATCATCTCCATACCTGCATCACAGCCCAAGTTCACTTTTCTTACCATGCAACAAAACTGCAAAATGCCTTGAAGCAAAAATACCTAGAACAGAATTTGTTTTTGCCCTAACTTGAAAACCATGCATCCATTTAAAAAACCGTTTTATGGGGAATTATACAAGGGTGATGTTAACATGCTTGAGCATTTTCAACCAATTCCGGTGCACGGTTTCCAATAAATCAGCCTCCATCACCATCATCCATTTTTGCATTTTCTCCATATCCATGCATCCATTTCAAAACCTGTTTCATGGGGAGATGCACATGGGTGATAGTAGCCTACCAAATCAGTTTCAGCCAATTCTGATGCACGGTTTCCGAGAAATTGATCTCTAAAATCTTCAGCCATTTTCCATTTTTTTCGAAACCTGTGCATCTATTGATCACGATTTTTTTTATGGGAGCTGCATCATGATGATAGGAACACGCTCAGCAAGTTTCAGATCGATTCGATTTACCGTTTGGAAGCAATGGCGAAAGCAAGTTCTGGTCCGGTGAAAATTCAACAGCAGCAGCTTGAAGGTGCAGATTTGAACGTGGAAACAAATGCCTGTAGCTTAGATCTGGTCAGAGGAAACCTGCACAAGGAAAACAACCACAAATCAGCCACCAATCCATCATGCAACCACAGAAACCAGTGCATGCAGCAAATGAAAGACCATAGCACCTCACAGCAGCCACTCGACTTCTAGGTATGTGACTAAAACTCATTCCTCTATTGCATGAATCTAATCTAAACACTGCATGAATGAATGAGATGGTGGGATTCAGCTAGGAAGCTACCCAGATTCGATTGCACTCATCAAGGAAAAAATCACGCAGCATACGTGTATAGTCATTTACGTGAAATTTGAAAAACACAGGTAGTGGTAGACGTGTTGAACTCCAGCGCACAGGACATCAAATGATTAACAAATAGAAGAGAACATGTAGTTCATAACATCGCTGCATTTCAAATAAAGCCAGCGCACATTTTTTCCACCTCACCACAAATCACGCAGCAATTAACGAACGCTCGGCTAAAACTCGCAAACTGCTGTTAACTTGAACTTGCAACATTTTCAACTGAAGTATGTATCCTCCGCTTCCACAAAATGATTAACCCGTTGTCCTCCATTGAGCATTGCAGCCTGGTTCAAAATTCTCTAGCATATCGGGCTCACTCATAGATGCAGGGGCGTTCTAGAGGAAGACGTTCTATAGGAAAGTACAGCAAAGCCTTCCAGAGCAGAAAAGCCTGAGTTTTTCTTCATCAAATTTCGAGCTTGAAGAGAGGTAGGATCAAAAACACCATTCCCATGCATGATATTTCGAAAGGTGGTGAACTAGTGATCTAGGTGGATATTGGTGGCCACCTGCCAAGTCCACCTGGACCCCCACCATTGTCTTTCTCAGCATTTTCAGTTTCCTTAATTGTAGCACAACTTACTATTTTTAGCAGTTTTTCGGGTCCTGAACTTCCGGAGCCGTTTTGAGGCCCTAAACGACGTTTTTTGGAAATCCAGGGGCAACACGGGTCCATGGAACATGGAACATGGACCAGTGTTGCTGTTCCAACAATGATAGTGCTCGAATAGATCTTTCTAATGAGCTATTGTACGCGTCAAACGGAGATCATATGCTAAAGTTACGACCCCGGGAAGTTGATGTACCAACTTACCCCCAAAACGGGGCCCACAGTTTGGCGTTTCATCTCCTAGGGTTAGGTTTTGGAATGTTAAGGGTTTTTTATTGTTTCTCAACAATAAATAGGCCTTCGAGCCTCATTGTAACACAGTTCAGAGGCATGTAGCC